>CM075003.1:28220086-28234672 GCA_037576675.1 Pangasius sanitwongsei | reverse complement strand
TATATATATATATATATATATATATATATACACACACACACACACACACACACACACACACACACACACACACACACGTGCGCACACACACACACGGGGCAGAAGGAGATGCCCGGTCAGCTTGTCACTGTGGCTGCCATGCAGTGATTTATCCTCTGTACAAAGTGTGTGCGCTCTTTTTGCCTTTTTTAAAAAAAAATTTTGCCTTTCTGGAGCATGTGGCTGCTTTACAACACGAAAAAGGTTGAAACATCAGACTTTGCCCGTTGTATGCAGATTTTTGCGACAGATTTCCGCACCATAATCCAACTGCAGATGAAAATGCTTATTTAAGAGACATTTATTTTATTATGTAAAATCCCAATTCCAGTAAACACCCAGTTATTTCAGGCATCGCCATCAAGAGCGACACCATCCTTGTGAAATTTTTCAACCAGTGTTAAAACTTTCAGCCCTAAAATCAAACGTTATAAGCCTAAGCTGTCGTCACTGTCCCATAAAATAGCAGGAGGTGCCATCTCGAGCCCTGATGAGAGAATGAGTCTGGTAGAAAGGCATCATTTCAAAGGCTTGTGTCTGTTTTTCGGCGTATTGCTCTCTCTCTGCGTACCATCTGTAGACCATGCTGCATCCTCCAACACAGGAGGGATCACAAAGGTGTTATTTTTCAAAGCAGGCCCTATCCGCCTCCTGCAGGGCAGGGCCGGCCGCGCTTCAAGGGGAAGGTGGTGAACTTCTGAGGGCGCCTCCTCTTGGGCAGCCTTTTGAGAGGGTCATAACTGTGGCCTGTATAACATGGGTTACTGCTGATGCTACTTGGTCACACTTGATGAAGCCTTTCAAGCAAAGGCCGCCTTTCATGCTTGGTTTCTATTAAAATTCTGCCGAGGCAGGTCGAGGCCTTGAGCCCAGACGGCTGCAGGCGCCACCACTCCTGTGACGTTTCACCATCAGCGGCTAGAGGGCACTCTACGCCTGCGTTTTAGGGGTTGTGAAGTCATCCCTCCTGAATTGGAAAATAAGCCTTCTCCATTTTAGCTAGCGCCTCTCTGGAAAAGAGAGCCAGACCCTCTTTTTTTTTTTTTTTTCTTCACAAAATGAGCGCTTAACGTCTGCGCCATGCGTCTGCACAGACATAGCTCAGAGCTTGTGATGACTTTATCAGAAATCGTTCTGAAGGACTCTCAGAATAGGATATTGGTCATGAAATGACAAAGATACAATCTTATCACATCCAGGAACCAGGGTTCCCGAGAGCATCGTGCAGAGCTTCAGTTGCTGGAAGTAACTGCGCAGTGTTACGATGATCTTTCTGGGACCTGCGGGCACAGTCCTGACTCGGGATCCCGCGGTCCAACCATAAAAATAGATTGTGGAAAACAGGAGCATGCTGAGTTTAATAAGGAAATGGAAAAAGAAACAAAATGTTATCTTTCACTGTGTGACTCGCTGCACTAACTATTTATATGCTCCTAATTAACAGAAAAATAGTTAGATTTACTTTTTTTTTGTTTAGTTTTTTACTTTTTTTAATGAGAAATTTTGCCTTGATGAATCAGAAAAAGGAGTGTATAATAATAATAATAATAATAATAATAATAATAATAATAATAATAATAATAATTTTTAGATTTCCACTAATATGATTATGATAAACTAAGTCAGTGAATGAATTAAAATATATATATATATTTTTATTTTTTATAAATAAATTTTATTTTATGTTTGGATATATAACCAATATAAATACAATTAAATTAAACTAATGACAATTATACATTTTCATTAATGTAATAATGTCCTTTTTAAAAATTTTTTTTTTTTATTGTTTTATTTAACTCAATTCACTTTTATTTATGTACGGTATACACATCTTTTAACAAGGGACATTTTCATTTTATTTTGTTATATTTTATATTATATTTCTATAATATAATAAAATATATTACATTGTTTATCAGTTACTGTATATATCCAACTATTTCTTTTTAAATTCTATTTAAATAAATCATGCATTTCAATTTATTCTCTTCAATGCACTATTAACCATCAAGACTGGAACATTTAAATGATTCGTATGGTAATTAATGTATTTTAATAAATATTAAACAATAGATTTTAAATGAATCATTGCACTACTTACTTAAGCATAAATAAATAAATAAATAAATAAATAAATAAATGTATAAATGTAGCTCTTCAGTTTTTGTTTTTTTTACTTTTGTTAAAAAGCTGCAAAAAAATCTCAGCTGCTTTATGTTTTAAAAATAGGTAAAATATTTGAATAAAAGGGCCGTGTGTGTGTGTGTGTGTGTGTGTGTGTGTGTGTGTGTTCTGGCCAGCACAATGCTTCACTGTCTGAGTTTACCACTTTCTCCCAGTGCTCAGCAGGACAGGCAGAGGTCGGTGACTGCTCCCTCACACACACACACACACACACACACACACACACACACACACACACACACACACACAGCACTGTGCCATCGCTGTTCTATTTACCTTCACGTACTGTACCCACACTGCAATGGGCTGTTAACACTCTCCACCATCAGCAGGGTCCATTAGCGTATTTACACACTCGGCGAGGGGCAAAAATTACGCTGAACTCAAACCCGGAGCCATCCGTATTTTTATCTTTAATTGGAAAGAACACTGAGACTGTTTTCTAAAATAACACTCAGTGTATTTTCAAGGCTGTTAACTAGAACACGATCTTAGCTTTAAAATCAATAGATGCTCAGTTCTTATGGTTCTTTATTGCCATTGTGTCAGTTTGGTGCTAAAGCACCAGCATGGTTTTGTTTACGGTGATTAAAATGAACTCTTTGGATTGAGAACCCTGATTTTGTTGGACTTAACTTTAGTCCGGTTAAATTTCCACTCCTGTTTGTTTATTTTCTATCTTACTTAGCAGATGATTTTATCCAAATGGACTCGATGTAGAGTCAGAATCCATTTCAAACACAGCCGAAAATGATTAAAGTCACGTTTATTTCTAAAGCACATTTACAAGCAGCAAATGTTGAGCAAAGTGCTGTACAAAAGCTCGAGTTAAAATAACGTTGTATGTAAAAACTGAGTTTATAAAAACAAACTGCTAAAAAAAAGACAGGTCCAGAAATCAGTATAAATAAATATAAATAAATAAATAAATAAATTTTAAAAAAGACAGTTAATAAAATAAAGTTGCAAAACTGTGTTAAGAAAAAAGATGGAAAAAAGAATAGCACTGAAATACGGACAATAAATGAATAAAAATAAGACAAAAAAAACAAAATTACACAAGGTAACAGTGACTGGAAAAAGTGTGACAAATCAAGAGAGGACCAAAATATAATTATTATATATATATATTATATTTTTTATCTATGATATTATTCTATGCATTTCTTCATATGTATGAATATTATTACACTGATATATTAATAACTTTTAAACAACATTTAAATTTCACTGATACATCTGTTTTTATTTATTTATATCAATTTTACCATGTTCCATGTTTATGTGGCATTTTTATTTCTAATTTTATTTTATTTTTATAATATTCTCAACATGCTCAGTTTTTTTTTTCCCACATTCCTCCAAGCTGTGAGGTTGAGATATTGATCCAAGTCCTACTAATCCTGTGTCGTTAATCTTTTCAGTTTCAAGCTCTAAGAACCCTGAACATGTTAAAAAAAAAAAAAAAAAAAAAAAAAAAAAAAAAGAAAGAAAAAAGTGGGGTTTGTTTGTGTGTCCCTGAAAGTCAGTCGTCCATCGGCTGCTGTTAGTCTTTCATCCCGTGCCGTTGGCGCTGGAGCAGGCCGGCTCTGCCTGTTGGAAAGGCTTCATGCTCATGATGGATGCTATTGTCAGAAATGCCAAGGTCAATATGCAACGCTCATGCAAAGGCAAGAAAAAAAAAAAAAAGTGCGAGAAGTTACTTATTTCTAAAGCGCCTCCCATGTATCATCAGTGCAATCTGACTCGGCTTCCCTCTGTAATAACACTGAGAGAGAGGACGACTGCTGAGATCATTCCACACGGCCGCCGTCCATCTGTAAAACCGTGTGTGTGTGTGTGTGTGTGTGTGTGTGTGTGTGTGTGTGTGTGAGATACAGGGCTCGTGTGTGTTTCTCAGGCTGAGGTGAGCTTTCAGAGGTCTGGAACACTGGATTCGGGGTTTATCCTGGTGGTGTTTTTCCCAGAAGAAGTCTTTTATGGTTTTATTTGACATTTTATTTAAGATGACACGCATTCATTTCATGGGCACACACACACACACACACACACACACACACACACACACACACACACACGGTTTTACAGATGTACAATTTGTGGTTTTAGTCTTTTAGCCAGATGGAAAGATTTTTATTGCTAATATCTGTCTGTCTGTCTGCTGTATAGTTTCTTAGTTGGAAATTTATTTATTTGTTTGTTTGTTTGTTTGTGTTTAAAGTTTATATTTTAATTTTCATGTTTTTATTTTTACATTTATTTTATTGTTTGGATTTTTTTTGTGGTATTTTCTTATGTTTAACGCTCATGTAAACTTCAGACATACACACACACACACACACACACACACACACACACACACCCCATTTGTAGCTTTACACTTATACTCAGAAGGCAAGATTCTTATCATATTTATAAATGTATTTATTTTTGTTTGTTTTGTATGGAGTCTACAGTCTTTAGCTTGATATTCGCATACATATTCGTGATCGGCTCCATTTAATGATTTGGAATTGAGGAGGTTTTTTCTTCCCCATGAATGAAATCTTGATGGGTTTTAGGTTGATCCTGATACACACCATACACACACACACACACACACACACGCGCGGACACACACACACACACATGCAGCATATCACGCAGCATGCCTTGTGAAAACATCATGCATAACTTTAATGGACTTGCTGCTCAGTATGCTACACTTTCTAGCCAGAATGCGTGTCCCAGTAGGGAGAGGCGGTATATCAGTGTGAGTGGCAGCGTCACTGATACTTCACTTGGCTATACATTAGCTCCTTATACTCACCACTTCCTTGTTAGTGCTGCGATTCTTTGCTATTCTGATAATTCATAGCCACCATTAGGGATCTTAGCAACTCTGGTGCTGGCAATCACGCCACCGAATGTAACTTTCAGCACCAATTTCTCTCTCGCTTACTCGCTCGCTCGCTTCTGGTTGGTTATGTCTATAGGCTGTTAGAAGTACACAGCATGGGTAGGTGTGCGGTAAGTACACACCATTTCTGGCACAGGGTGCAGGTTATAGTAAAGAACTTCTGTAACGTTTTGTGAAAACTGTTAGAATTGTACAGGAATGCTTAGCGCCACAATGTAATGGAATCATTTCTTTACTAAAGTAATGTAGTAATTACCAGTGTAATAATTACTTTACCAATGTAATGCAATAAATACACATATAATGTAATAGTTACTGTACCTGCATAATGAAATATAAGTAAGTAATGTTATAATTACTTATGTAAAGTAACAATTAGCTTACTTTAAGTGCATTATGTAATGTAATAATAATCACTATAATGTAATAGTTACTTTACTTTCTCTACATAATGTAATGAAACAATTACAATAATGTACCTACATAATAGAATGCAGTGATATCTATGTAATGTAATCATTTCCAATGTAAAGTAACAATTACTTTACCTACATAATGTAATAATTACTTAAGTGAAGTAAAGCGATAATTACGTATGTAATGTAAAGTAACAATTACTATACCTACATAATAGAATGTAGTAATGATCTATGTAATGTAATAATTTCTTATGTAATGTAATATTTACACCTGCAAAGTAATGTAAAGTAACAATTACTTTACCTACATAGTGTAATAATTACTTAAGTGAAGTAAAGCGATAATTACCTATGTAAAGTAATGTAAAGTAACAATTACTATACCTACATAATAGAATGTAGTAATGATCTATGTAATGTAATAATTTCTTATGTAACGTAATATTTACACCTGCAATGTAATGTAAAGTAACAATTAATTTACCTACATGATGTAATGTAGTAATGATCTATATAATGTTAAAGTTACCTATGTGAAGTAAAGTAATTGCCTATGTAAAGTAATGTAAAGTAACAATTACTTTACTTGCATAACGCTATGTAGTAATGGTCTATGTAATGTAATAATTGCTTTACCTACACAATGTAATCTAATAATTACCACTGTAATTTTACTTTAAATACTTTACTTTACTTTAATACTTTACCTACATAATGTTATGTAATAATGTAAAAATAACCAATTTATTTCTTTTTGGTTGACTGAAATCAAGGGTGGGATGATATATCAGCATAAAGGTTTATCATGATTAAGAAATACTGTTTAAAGTTCTAGATTAGGATTTGGAGGATGTTCTTTCACACTCCAGTACTGCAAGAGAGCCAGTGATAGGCAAATCCCTGTGTCCTCTCTTAATTAGAAGTCACTGACAAATAAGTAGGGATTTAAACACTTGGGCGCATGTTGTTATAGGAAACTAATCAACATTTAACCACCTCTTTTTACTCCTCTCATAGCACAGGAGTTTGCCAACGCTACCAATTTTCTTTAATTACACAATGACACATCTTACTTTTTATCCATTTATAGTTACATTTAGTATTGTGGAATATCCACAAAGCAAACCAGTTCCTGTTAACATGTACATTATAGTATCTGTACACAGCTGTTCCCTGACCAGCCCCTGTTCTTCTCCTTAAAGAAATCTTCATATCAACCAATATTCAATTCATATGTGGAGAATCCACTGTACAAGTTCCTGTTCCTATTAGAATGAGTGCATTAATACAAACCTGAGATTTGAAATACAGCCAGAACTACTGTCAGAGTCGCCGTTATTCAAATAATTCAACACCTTCTGACCAATCAGAATCGAGAATTCAACAGCGCTGTGGTATAAAGAAATGTCAAAGAAATGTGAAATGCTCAAATTATTAATGTTATGATTTATTAGTATCAATAATGATGCCATCATTGATGGTTTCAGTGCTTAATATGGGACAAGATATTTTTAAATGCATAATAATAATGATGATAATGATCTTCACTTATGCTGCACTTGCATTTAATATTGCCTTTTTAAAAAAAAAAAAAAAAAATACAATAATGCCCTGAAAATCGTGATATGTTCTGCAATTATTATACCATAAATTTTTTATATCATTCCATCCCCTAATTTGAGACTACAGGCTGAGTGGCGAGTGGCCATCATGAGGAGGAAATGAGCGCGGATAAATTTACATTTTCTGCAGAAACGCTGAAGTGGTTTTAGCTCAGTTTTAGCTTCAGGAAAAGGGACGGTGGCTTGCGGTTCACTGTCCACCCGCTGGGTCACAGCCATCAGCCGATCGCTCCAAGACGGAAGCCTGACCTCTCAAACCAACGGGTGGAAACACTCCAACAGACAATAAAATGAGGCCTGTGTGAGTGTGTGGAGGGGGACATGCCTAAAATCTTTCATTGAAATTCAGCCCAGAGGCTTTGGAGTGTTAGGACTCCCTCTAGGACAAAGGCGGAGAAAAGTACCCAGAGCCTAAGAAAATGACTTCAATTAGCCATAATGTTAATCATCATAGCTCGGAACAAAAAAAAAAAAAAAAAAAAGTCAAGCTGGGAAATCCCTTGATGGAAATTGTTATAATTGCCCCTAACTACAGGAATGAATATTTCTGTCTCCTTAATTACATGTGACTTAATATTTAAATATACCATTTGCCAGGCTTTAAAGTATCTTAATCATGCACATTAATTCTTAATATCTAACATTTGAAAAGGCAAGGAGCGCAGATAAACACCTTTTTATGGTTTGACTGGTTACAAGCGGCAGGTAACAGTAACAGAATGTCAGGCTTTCATTATTCATGAGTGCTGACTGACACTCCAGAACGGGAGAAAAGGTAATTGTGTCCTCCACCGAGGAAGCCGAGAACAATCAATTCAGGATAGAGCGAGACTCAGACATGGAGAGGAAATCTATTGAGCTCGGCCTCACGGTGCACCGTTGCTGTCCGACACTCACATGTTCACTCCACTGCCAAGCACCAGCTCAGCTAGAGAACGCCTATGAGGGAGGACAAAAAAAACCCTGCTTTTCATTCCAGTGACGGGCCTCAGGCTTAATATCTCGGCATCTCTCAAAATCTCTATTTCCATGCCGTATTTTCACATATCAATATGTGTGACATCAATTACTGGGCTAAAAACAACAGGAATACATTTTTCTAAAAAAAAAAAAATAAATGACTTGTCTTTTATGTGTGTTTTTGTGAGATGTAAAACTCGTCACAGTTCACGTTTCTTTAAAGATTTCCAGAATAAATACAATTTGATGATCCAAAAGTAATCCAGTAAATAGGATAAAAAAAAAAAAACCCAAAACAAATCTGAACTAAATATTTGTGTCTTTTTATCTCTGTAATAATGCATATGTAGTTATGCAAATGTAGTTATTAAACTGATTTTGCATCTCATTAGACAAGAGCCGATCATGAATCGTCTTGAGTATTGATCCAATTTATTAAAAAAAAAAAAAAAACGCACTGCAAAAAACATAAGGTCCAGCAAATTTACCCATTATATACTGTTAGTAAAAATTCGATGCTCAAGGAGATTGATTATTGGCAGTTTGTCTAATCATTTTTAATATCTATTAAATACACAGTGTTCATGATATTACAGAGAATTGGTTCAACTCCTTCATCTGAGATAGTAATAATGTGGAATAAAACATGTTACAAACAACAAGACATACGACATCCATCTTTTATGTAACTTCCCCATTCCCCATATATGGACCGACTCTTAGGAGTCTATATAAATATAAAAATTGTCTGTAATGCTTATAATTGGGCCAGTCCCCTGTTCATTTCTAAGCTCGGTTTTTCTCCCCATGTCCATGGGGGTTTCCTCTGGGCTCTCCGGTTCCCAAAATGCCAGTCTGTGGATTGACTGCACCTAATTATCCCTAGGTGTGAATGTATGTGTCTATGGATCCCTGTGATGGACTGGCTTCCCCTTCCGGGTGTATTCCCACTTCTCGCTGTGTGTTCTGGGGTAGGCTCTGGAGCCACAGTGATCCTGAATTCTAAGAACTCTGATAATCGTATGATTTTTGGAAACTTGGACTTAAGAGGTTCAAGGACAATTCTGTGTTTTTAAGATATCGAGCCTTAAAGGTTTTGACAGATGTAACATTTTATAAGCATTTTATTTTAAATATATAAGATATTTATACTTTTAAATGATATTTTTGAGTAACCCATGCATTCACATGATATATTTATAGCATGTGAATAACAATTTAGAACATATTTCTGCTGGTAAAAAAATGAGATGAATAAATAACATACAAGTCCAAGTATAAACTGTTTAATATGATTAATACAGAACATGAGGCCTTCGTGACTAAATGGCATTAAACAAAGGGTTCTTTCTTTCTCTCTTTCTTTCTTACTCTCTTTCTTTCTCTTCCTTCCTCTCCCTCTCTCTTTCTCTCTCTCTCTCTCTCTCTCTCTCTCAGGGCTGATTAGTGCTCCTGAGCCTGATGGTCATTAGAGAACCTCACAGCATTTTGAGCTCAGGAGCAGGGGTGTTAACCCCGGTGTCCTGGCCAAAGGCCAAGCGCGGCTCTCCCTCAATCTGGCCACCTTTAATCATGCCCTTGTCTAATTGGCTAAATTAGTCCGTGTGTGTGCACCCCAGCTGAGGCGAACCCAGACCTCGCCGGCCGGAGCTGCAATCCGTAAGCACTCGTGGCTTAATGAAGGCCTTTCACATGCAGCCTCTACTTGAAGGTCAGAACAACATTTTTTTTTTTTTTTTTTTTTTGTGCAAAAACCCCGAACCTTACAAACCTTTTTTTGTTCTCTGAGGCTGATCTACTACTGGGGTAACAACAGTATCCCTGAGTGAGTGTGAGGCAGAAGACAAAAGGTCATGTGCAGGTCTGAGGAAACTCGGTTCAGCGTAATGTCACTCTTCCTCTGAAACCAGCAATCCACAGAGCACTGCTGTGATAGACCCAGCACAGGCCTCGCTCTTTCTTTCTTTCTCATGTTCTGTCTCTCTCTCTCTCTCTTTCCCTCACTCTCATGCCACCACGTAGGTTGCAGAGGGCTACCGGAGCTATCGCCTTCCACTTTAATTGGATCTCATTTACACGCCAGTGAGTCACCTGCATTCGTTCTTACTCCATCTTTTTACACGCAGTCTGCTGGAGTGTGATGTGCCAGTCTCTGCATTAAGTCAAGCCTTATCTTGGACTCTCCACCTGGCCAGCAGAGGAGCGAGAAAGAGGAGCAGGATGAAGATGAGGGTGCCTTAGGGGACACACTGGATGACTCTGTTCCGTAATCAAACTCACAAGAGTGCTCCTGTCCAGTCATACACCTGCTATTAGGTTGCTAAATACACTTTTCCCAGTGAGAGGTTCGAGAGCTCAAGTAGCCCTCGATGCTGCTTTGCCTTTCTCTGTCCTCTTCGCTCCTCCCTTCAACCCTCCATTATCTCATATTTCACATGAGGCCCCCAGAATATGCCCAAATGCCTCCTGATCTGGGGCATCTTCTGTATACTTGTCATTTTGGGGTACACTCAGATCCATTAGTTTGTCCTTGCGCACCATCATTCTCTATTTATTCCTTTGGTGGTAATGAGTTCAAATTGGACAGGGTGTCTCTCTTTCTTTTTCATGGGGGAGACACGGCTTTTCCTCCTTAATATCCCGTCTCGGCCTTTCAGCTCTGAGCAGCGAGATGGGCCGAGAGAACGATCCCCCGGTGGCGCCCCCCACTGAGAGCCGTACTCAGCATGCTGCTGCGCCTTCCAAACACTAAAGAGGCACTGTCATGCAAGAGGCTTTCACCGTGTGTGTGTGTGTGTGTGTGTGTGTGTGCGAGAGAAAGAAAGAAAGAGAATTTAACACATCCTAGGTCTTCAGATACAGATATGTTGTAAGAAGATATTGTTGGGTGGAACAATGAGGAGGAGGCATTAGCACCTTATACCATGTAATGCCCTTGTGTCTGTCTGTCTGTCTCACTTTAGCTGTCTGTCTTTCTGTAAACACTGTGGCTTAAGACACAGGTTCAGATTTGACACAGAATCCCAGTTTGTATGCCATAAAAGGGGGTACTACACTTATATATGTATACGTACGTTTGTATTTATTTGTTTATTGAATTATTATTAGTATTATTATTATTATTATTATTATTAGTAGTAGTAGTAGGAGTAGTAGTAGGAGTAGTAGTAGTAATAGTGGTAGTGTCCTATTTGTTTGGTTGGTTGGATGTTTGGGTGTTTTTGGTTGTTTTGTTGTTTGTTTGTTTAGTTGGATGGTTTGTTTGTTTGGTTGCATGTTTGGTTGGTTAGATGTTTGCTTGTTTGATTTTTGTTGTTTTGTTGTTTGGTTGATTGGTTGGATGCTTATTTGGTTGGTTCCTAATCCTGATATCTACTATCAGGATCTGCCATTATGAGCCCTTCACTTCGCAGGAAACTCAGTAGAGGTGTTATAATAATAAGTTCTAAGTCTTAAGTAAATGTTTAGGAATTGTATCAATTAGATTACAGCCCCCCAACTAAAGCTAGGTTCATGTACAAGATTACAGGAGTTAAAATAACTTCCACTGTTATTCTTCAGCCTTACATGTCTTTAATATAGTGTTATTTTCTGTCTGGTGAAAGAAACAAAGTTTAAAGGGGTCATGTGGAAAGCAATTTCCCTCATTCTGATTAAAAACATGAAGCTGCTCTCAAAAAAAAAAAGGAATATCATGTGTCTGATGGTCGCCCCCACATTCTCCTCTTGCTTCAAAGCCAATATTCATAACTCTGTGGTCAAAGTTCAAACATGCAGAGTAGGAAGGAACGAGGGTAAAATACATAACATACAAGTCCTGAGACCAAGATGGCGTCTCTCGCTGATTGAGTTGCAAAAGCAACAGAAAGCAGGCGTCTGGCAGGCCAGTAGTCTGTTCAACTACTCAGAGTCTAATCCATCAAGTGTGGAGATCCAGAGAGGCTCAGACACACAGACAGACTTGGTAGATACATAAATATACACATGCATACAAGTAAGGAAAATTTTGACATTTCAAAACTTTCATTTAACACTTCATTGTATGCTTATACTGACATGATCGGCGCCTTCATGAACATGTTTTCAGATGTTAACTGGCAAAATTCAGAACTCAGGATGAAGCAAGTTTCAATTTTTGTGCCTGGAAATCAAAATTCAGTACATTATCAACATTTAGGAACATGCTGTAGTTAAATTTTTCCTCATTTATGTATTTTCAGTTATGTAAACAATAAACATCAATTAATGCATACACATACTAACTTACTTTGTTACGCTGGTAACATTACTTATGGTGTAGTAATGCATTAATGCTGAATTTCATGGCTCTTAATGTTAATGAGTGCAGTGTATAATGATCGTTAAGGGAATCTTAATGTAAAAGCATTACCATTTCTTTTCTATGCATATGGGTGAGAAATGGTGCATCAGAAATACTCTACATCATTTTAAAAAAGCATATTTGTTAACCCCCAGGAGCCATTTGCGGCTCTAGATCCACATTCCTCAGTCTCTCCACACATTTCTGATGAGTTTCACTGCACTTCCTGAATTACATACTAATTCACAGTAGTTATGAGATAAAACGAATGCTTTAAAAAGATGCTTTAGACTTCAGGAGGTTAAATAAACAGCACAGGCAGAGTCAGATCTCTTATTTAGTGATTTTAAAACTCACATTTAGGTTTTCTTGAGTGCTAAGATAAAAGTTTTGATAAGATGTTCTTTTTCATTTTTAGCATGATGCTATTCTAAGACAGATAATAATGCCCCAAAATGCATTACTTTCATGTGCATCATTTCAAATGTGCAACGAATTTCTGAAACAAAGCGCACTGACGTGAGACATTGTCTACCATTCTTTTGAATAGACTACTTGAACTATACTACATTAACTTCTTTATTGTCATATGACACACTTAGAAAATTAAAGTTGTCAGCAGATATCATAATATCAAAAACTATGCCACTGGTGTTCATAGCGTTGTGACCCTAATCCAGATATCTACACCCTATAGAATCTACCAGATATGAATAATTGAGAAATGAGTAAAAAGTAGAACACACGACAAACTCAATAACTCAAAAATGTAAATATCAGATATATATCACGGCCTCTGAAGGATCAACCCAGGACTGACCCGGCTGGGGGAGGAAAACACATGTTCTCTGGCTCGACTGGGGCGGGCTACCTGCAGGGAGAGCTGGGAATTCCTCCGAGGAAGGGAGGGGAGCTCCCAGCACTCACCGGGTAGCCATTACTAAAGGGGGGCTGCATGGCCTCGCTGTCAACTTTACCATCAGCTCCTCAGCCAGTGTTAGAGCTTAATTGATATTTGGTGTATGAGATATGGAGGAGATGCTTGAGAGAACCATAGTGATGGTGGGAGGAGGGGTGACGATTTCAACTCCGAGTTTTGTGTGAGGAAAAAGTGATGCAGGATTTTGACATTTATGGAAGACTCTTTAAAAATTATCATCATAATTAGCATAAAGCAATGCATATGCTAATAAAGTACGAGGTCCTAAATGGTGGAATTGTTCAGAAATTGTAAGATATCTAGAGAGATAAAATCTTTAAAGAAAACAGTTCAATTTCTAGAATTTGCTATGAACATTTAAGTGACTAAACGAGTGGAGCAAGTCGAGGGTTCAGTACATACAGCAGAACCTTCTGGAGTTGTGTTGTATGAACTGTAGGAGGTAAGAGGAGTAAGAGTTATGAGCTTTTGACAGCAAGAAGTTGCAGTTGGTGTGTGAGTGTGTGTGTGTTGTAGACTGTCGCCCCCACTTCATAACTCTGACCCTCAGCGGTCAGTGTGGCCTCGGCCACATGCCAATCTCCCCAGGCGGGCACGGCTCCTCTGCCCTCACTCTCACCCCTCTCTCTCTCCGTCGAAACACACACACACACACACGCAAATGCACGCATATCCATGTTTGTAACAATTTCTTTTATTTCCATGCATATTTGAGATTTAACACCAAGTTGTCTCCTGCTATGAATGGAGAGTCGCTGTCTCAGATTCAGTCTGAATACAGTTTCCAAAATATGTGCATGTTTATTGTCTCTCTAGTTCACACTGCATTTGGCTAATACATGTTCATGAATATATTATCAAATGTAGTGTTTCTGCTCTTTAATATCATCATTTGGCTCAATATAATAGAAAGTCTGGGTGCAAGCATTCATCCTGAATTAATGATGAATACTAGGATGCAGTTTTACTACATAAAAGGTAAGTTAACCAGTTAGGATTACTTAGTAAGAAGCTGGTTGTGTACAAATACACACCCTGATAGGTGTATATAATATATATATATAAATAAATAAATAAATAAATAAATAAATAAATAAATAAATAAATAAAAAAAAAAAAAAAAAAAAAAAAAAAAAAAAAAAATTTTTTGATAATAATTGATAGGTGTATGGAAATTTTTTTTTTTTAAAATTAATTTT
>CM075003.1:28148246-28192132 GCA_037576675.1 Pangasius sanitwongsei | reverse complement strand
TTTGTATAGCTATATATATATATATATATATATATATATATATATATATATATATATGTATATATATATATATATATATATATGCATAAAGGCATAAAGTGTGTGAACATTCATTGTGTGGCATTCCTGTTAGCGGTGTTAGCCTAACCGCCTAACTGCTATTCACATGCATCTCTCTTTAGATGAAGTAAATGTCCGTCTTTAGATTAAGGAAAGGGAAACGTAATAAAACACACGCAAACACAGAAACACATGCTCAGATAGTTATATTGGAGTAACCTTTACCCAAGCGCTGATATTTCACACACAGGTTCCCCTGCTTGCTTGCTGCTTGTTAGCTATATGCGTCCTCCATCAGGCAGCATCTTTTAGTCGGTGGAAAAGCATCAGTCACACAGCTAAATAGGACAAAGAGATCAATCTAAATATAACCTTTTCACGGTGTGTGTATATATATATAATAAAGGTTTGGGTGAAGGGTTGTCTTTGAGGCTAATGCTGAGGATAAACTGTTACTCAGTGCTGCTGTCTGCTGCACACTCGACTGTAGACGTATTCACGCTTTTTCCCCGTGAGCCCCACTTCCAGGATGTTTGAGAGCTTGTGCCACTCGTTGTCTATTATTAACTAGAAAACAACATTAAGCAAAATAAAGCAACATGAAAACAGGTCTTATAACACAGAAGAAGGACGTGTAAATACAGTGAATATTAAAAAACAAGAACATAACACATAACACAGTACATTTTTGATATAATCCTTTTGCCAGTCGCTTGTTTAATGTGCCTTGTGAAACTGTGAATAGTTTCAGACTGTCGTAGGAGAGCAAAGCAGACAGAGTTTTAAATCACTGGCTAGTTATAATGACCGTTAAAATTATTTGTAAAATTGTTAGAACTGAAACTTCCTTGTAGGCCTGGATTTTGCCGATTTTCAGCTGAAATATTTCGGTGGCCTTCCTAATGAATATACTTAAGTGATGTTAACTACATACTTATTTAATAATAGTTTAATGACATCTATTCACCGTGACAGGACACGTGAGTGCTGTATCAGCTCATCTTTCAAGCAGAGAGCACAACTGTCAATCATTCAGTCATCTGATGTTTTTATTAGGAGGCTGCTCTTAGACACATTTTTGTGTTTTGTTGTTAAAATGCAGAGCTCATACACAACATGGATTGAAAGGGTAATTTAAATATCTATGTCCTGGTATTTTCCATCTCACCCATGCCCCCCTCCAAACCCTTCACAGATTGAAAACCGCTGCTCTACTGTATCGAGCTTCTCAGTGCTCCTGTGTTTTCTGGTAATGTCATGGCAGCTTTAACATATCTAAAATTCAACAAAATGCTGATCAGCTCTCAACAAAAACCAGGCTCACATAGCTCCAATCACAGCATACTGTAGGTATAAATAAGAGCTTTCCATCAATAAAATACATATGGCTCAATTTATGGCATCCAGATTGTCTTATTTGCTGTAAACAAATGACTTTAAAAGGATTATTTTTCTCTTTTGTGGATCCAAGAACAACAGCACCACCAATAGTCTTCAGTAAACATGCGTAAAATGGTCTGGCTGATTTCTTTCTAGCCCAGACTGTAGACTCATGAAGCCTAACAGTGACATATCAGGTATCAGGTCATAATCGCTAAGAATGAGAAAGTAATTCACTCTATCGTTTATTTATTTTTTTGTTTTTAAATGGAGGAGGAGAAATAAAGAGCTGGCTAACCGCAAGCACGGTTTTTCAGTTTACTGCTCTTGCTACTTAAAGCTGACTCAATATGACTGCGGATTTAAATGACTTCAATCCTGGAATTTAATTCACTCAAAAATGTCATCTTTAAATGGTTCATTCTTCTCAGATGACTAATTCTGTTTACACAGATTGGATTATGAGTTTGTTAAGAAAGACTAAATTAGCTTCTTTTTAAATTTATCTAGGACAGAAACATCCTCCATAGTTCTGTTTAAAAAATGAAATTGTGTTAAAAATTAACAACGAAAAAAGAAACATGCAAAATGCTTGCAATGCCACATCCCCATGGCTTGAATGGATTTTAGCTGCAGAACCTGTGTGCTAAAATAGCCAGCTAATTTAGCAACTCTAGCCAGGTTATATTAGCTAATCTAGCTATGTTTACTGATTTAAAGAGTAGTTGTGGTATATTCTCACAGGTTTGAGTACTGTTAAATAAATTGCTGTGAATACGAGGCACAGATTCTGAAATTCCACAAATGCGAGCTAGGAGCAGCTAACTAGCTGGTTAGCATATAACTAGCTGACTAGCAGTTAATTAGTGTAAACACCGCTGTTGGGTCACAGGCTCAGTCAGACATGGGACTCACTTTCTGTTCTGTTTATTCTGGAAGACATTTTGAATACAGAAAGATAATAAGTCGTCACATTAGGCTATCTAGTCAAGTGGGAAAATGAAACACATCCGAATCAGGCTAAGTAGCTAATGCACAATGTGGAATGATTGAAAGAAAGTTGCTGATATAGGCTGACATTACTCACTAATCATCACTTTATGCATTTATGTCTATAATGATATACCTTTCGGCATCCATCTTAGCGCTCTTGCTCGTCTAATGGAGGTACGGAAAGAGCGGAGGGACATACTGGTGTGTAGTGATGTAAGTATATGCAAAAAAAAACTCTCTATAGCTTTTTCTAAATGTAACTTTTATTCCAATTAGCTGGCTAGAGATCTGAAAATGGTAGCATTTTGAAATTGCATATTCATGCATGTTCATAGATCCTGGCATTTATTAATGAGGGGAAAATGCATATAAATATTCTTATGCAATTTGTAACAGTTTCTTGAGTTAAAAAAATGTCTCACACTTATGAATCAATTTATTATCCTACATAATGAATTATAGGATCAGATCATTATAGCCAGCTCATCATTTATGTCTTAGCACCTACTGTTCATATCATTCACTGCAATCTGTTGTGTTCAGTGCTAAACATCAGTGCTAAGTGCGTTATTCTGTCCTTCAGGAAAGATTCAGTAGTCAATACATTCATTATTTTTAATTCATGTTGTGTATCTGGCTTCGAGGTTCAGTGCTGTCTCTTTTTGTATCACACTAGAGACGTGAGAGAAGAAGTGAAGGTTATGGTTAGGGTCAGTGTGAGAGAGGTTAGGTTTCTTACTTTTTACTCATTCGGTGCAATTCACACAAATTTGTCATGAGATTTAGTTTGAGCTGTGAAGTGACAGTGCTCCTCTTAATTCATTAGTGAGAAAGATACACACGGCTGCCAGTACAGTTCATACGAGACTTACACAAGCATTAAATTCACTGTCAAAACCTTCTCGCCGTAAATGTGTTTGCATATCAATGTTTTATAAGTGAATGCTTTGATGATTTTATTTCATTTTAATGTTTGAAAATAGAAATCCCAACGGAGAAATAAGCTCACTGTAATATTTTGACGCTCTATGCTCAGTGGAGGAATTACACTTTTTTAAAATTTATAAATCTAAATAAGAGTTTCTTTTCTCCTTTCTCATATACAAATATACGAAATGTGTATCTCAGCAGAGGCCTGCACTTTTTTTTTTTTTTAAGGATTAGCAGCTGGTTTCTAGAGGAAGTGACCTAAACCACTTTTCCGTCATGGAACACAAAACCGCTGCATGATGTAGACGTGGATGTGGATGTAGATGTAGAAAGCTGTGGCTTAACGTAAAAGTTAAAATGCATTTTAAACACAAACCAATCGAACTTGGTAGGATCATCTGGAACATTGCAATAGCCTAAAAAGTGTACCATTAACAACACAACTTATCACACTCTATGTTAATAACCTACTTATTATATTTCTATAATAGTATTGGTATTGTATTTTTATATGTGCCTTGCATGTGTATACACTAATCCTATGTTATGGTATTGTGATATTTACAGAAAATGTCACGGTTGTCATGGATAAGGAAGAATCGCATTAAGATGGGATAAGGAAAAAAACACTGAGATTAACCAAAAGTAGCTTGCTTCTAATATTTTTTTTTCGTAATTTTTTATATATATAATTTATCATTAACATATATTCTGCATCATAGTTTGTATTTCATAAACATGATTTTGTACTTAATTTTTATTGATAGAATATTTCCCTCATATAATAATGATAATAATAATAATAATAATAATAATAATAATAGTTGTTGTTGTGGTGGTGGTGGTGGTAATGGTGTTATTTATTTATTTATTTATTTATTTATTTATTTATTTATTCATACATATTTTACACACCTCTGGGGAAAGAATTAGAGATAATTAATAATATGAATACAGAATTAATTAAATAAATATTTTTTCTTCCTTTTTAATATATATTTATGAATGACATTCAATCTACATCATATCTGGGATTCTGCATCATCGTCTGTATTTTGTAGACATGATTTTGTATTTAATGTCCTCAAATAAGTCTAAAAATTATTTCCTTCCTTAATTTTATTATTATTATTATTATTAGTAGTAGTAGTAGTAATAGTAGTAGTGGTGTTTGTTTGTTTGTTTGTTTGTTTGTTTGTTTGTTACAATTTATTTTTAACTTCTCCAGAAAGATATGCTTGATTTCCCAGTATGGCATTTTTCCAAAATGAATTTATTATTATTCATATTAACTATGTGCAAAACATTCAGGGAGTCTAATTGCTTTTTTTTTTCATAAAATAAATAGCAGCATAAAGATAAGTAATGTTATTTGTTTTTGTTTAGAGCAATATTCAGTGTAACTATTTTAGATTGATTGAAGTCAGTGCATTAGGGCACCCATAGCGTAAGGTCCATTGTAATAAATTAAATTACTTTATTGAAGAGCGGCATGGTGTTGTATATCAATAGCACATAATCACTTCAGCCACAGAGGCGAAAAAGCATCAGATGTTTTTGTCCTTCTTTCATTTTTTTGGGGGTAATGAATCAACAATGTTTCTCTTTATTATGATTTCGACTCCCTCAGTCATATGAGGCTACGCATAAATCGACTGATTTTTTAGGGGGAAACTGATGTATTTCTAATTTATCATCTTCTGCCACAGGCGTTCGTTTTCCCAGACCGGGAGAATTTCAAAAGCCGGACACAAAGAGGACTATGGGAACTTTGCCCGCTCAGTCAATCAGACAGACACCCCATAGTGACCAAACACACAGATGTTGTTTTCTTTGAAGCGTTCAAACAAGCCCCCTTTTTTCAGCGTGTGATAACCATGTAAATAAATTTACTCCCTATTTTTTTGTTCACTGTTTGTTTTTTTATCACATATTAGAGATGATTTTTTTTGTGACTCGCAACAATCAGTGAAAGCGCAAGATGAAACTTCAAAAGGTCTGGAGGAGAAGGGAGAGACGGAGACAGGGATGGAGATGGGGGTTGTGCTCTGTCTGAGTACGAGACATGGCTCAACTGCCCAGATGAATGAAGCTGCAGGGGGACGAGAGAGTTAACTGTGGAGCAGCTTCACTATGGAACATCAAAGCTCCATAGATATGTCACACACACACACACACACACTGAACACATGCACTGCAATCCATGCAAACTTTATTTCTCAGTAAAAATTTGTAGAACTATATTACTTTCTAACCACGTGTTTTATGCTATGACTTTCCGGTTTGTGTTACTACAAGTGATGTTTTCCTATTTCCTATATGCAGTTCTCTTTTTGACCATTAGAGGACGTTCAATAGCAGCAGAGAAATCAGCCTTGGTAGGGATCCAATGTGCGTACACACACACACACACACACACACACACAGAGAAGAAGTGAAAGCCGACTCTGGAAATGGATGTGTTGTATGGCCTTTTTAAACATGCAACATTGAACATAATGGCAAAAAAAATGAGAGATGTGTCATTTGGATGCCAGTGAAGAACCATGATGATGAGAATTTGAGTTTTTTTTTTTTTTTTTTCCAGTATATCTAAGAATTATCGATGTTTGGCATCGCTCAGTTTCATTGTTCATTCCTTTGGCGAAACTGCCAGTCCCACACGAAGGCTGTATATCAATAATCCATGCTGCATGTGTTTCCCATCCTGAAAAAGAGGGCAAACTCATTTAACAGTGTCAGGTTCATCCTCCTGCGATTCCTTGGCTTTTCTGAGGCCTCAATTGCCAATTTTACTGCCAAGAACACAATTTAAATCACCTTTATGTGTGTGAATAAGATGTATGGCTAGGGCAAGTCAAAGCTAGATTGATCTGGTAAAGGGCACTACTTGCCTATTCTAATCACATTAGCCGGCCATTACTCATTTATCCACTAATTCATTACTCGATTTGTCTCCATGAATATTTAACAATGTCTTGACATCTTTATGGACTGCTTGTTCTGCCGCGCAATTAGAAAGAGAACTGTCTTTCAGTGGCCACATGCTTGCCATCAAAAGGCAAATTTATGGATGGATTGAAGCAAAGGTCACGTGATTCTGCCACTTTTTAAAATTCCTTAATTTTGCTTCTCTGACTTATCCAATGATTGACAGTCTGAGATCCCACAATAATCTACTGCATTTTCTTCCTCACCATTCATTTCTTGTTCTATTGGCTGACACCAAGTGTGTACTTTGCTGAAAGACTCACACTGCAACCCACTAGCTGCCTGGTGGAAACCACCAAGCCACAGGACTATAAACACTCCCCCCAGCATCACATGGCAGACACCATGGGAGACAGGAACGAAGACGAAGACAAAACCACAATTGGCCAAAGCCTTTGGTCCAGCTCAAAGTAATAACTGAAAAGGAGATCTGTAATAGAGAAAAAGAAGATGGAGAAAGATGAAATAGTTCCATGTTCTTTAAGGGTGTGATAAGGATTTACAGATTCAAAGGCAGATGCATCATGGAGGCTGACATCTTCACCGGTCTTCAGCTTGTGTCCCAGTGCCCCACATGATGCCATTAAGAGGAGCTATCATGAAATATTGCAATGTCTGAGCTCCAAGAGCTTTCCACACTCTATAGTTTTACTAATCAATCCCCAAGATCAAATCAGTGAGGATTAAGGAAGTCCAAGCCACATGATTTGCCACAGAATCCCTCATTGATGAGACGAATTTTACAGCTACAATGGTGGGCAGAAGTGGGCAGCTTGGGCCTGATGTCATGAGAAATTTGGTGGTTGGATAACACTGATTTCATTCCAATTAAGTTATAAGAAAGGGAATGAAGGCATGACCGTGGTGCATCGGGTAGCGTTGCCACCTCATAGTTCAGTCCTGAGATCAGGTTACTGTCTGTGTGGGATTCGTCCTGGTTCTCTGGTTTCCTCCCTCCTCACAGTGGATATGGAGTGTATCCCAGGAACACTGGCAATACACCCCGAATAGGATGCTATTCCTTGCACCCAGTGTTCCCAGGATAGTCTCTGAATCACTCGGAACCCTGACCAGGATAAAGCAGTTACTAATGATGAATGAATGAATGAATGAACGAAATGAATGAATGAAAGGCTACGAACACTAATACCATCACTAACCTCAACCCTATCTTTCGTATCTTTTCATATAACACAAGTAGGATGAATTATTACAATGTGATTCCATTGTGAACTGACCTCTTTTTTTTCTGGTAATCTGTTTTCTTAAAATAGTCCTCTAAAGATTATCTCACCATTTCAAAATGACAGATAATCAACATCAAATTAAATTCAAATTGGCCATGTTTGTTTGTTCACTCGCTCTTCTTGATTAAATCATCTGCTTGTCAATTATAATCAAAACACCTCTTTTATTATCATTCCTATTCTTCTACTTTTGCCTTTCCTTCTCATCATGAGAACTGGCTATTGACATAATCTGAAGGTCTGTTTGTCCTATACTGTAATCAAGGGTGGACAAATTAGTAGCCCTGGCATCTGGGACAAGCTGATGTTGTGTGTGTGGGCTATTAGTTTATATTCATATTTGCCCAGAGAACAAGATTCAACAACCAGGAAAAAGAAACAAACTCTACGATTTATTGACCTTCACAAAAACAAAAGTTATCATTGTTTAAACATAATACAATTCACGGTGGTATGACGCACACCTTTGCGGTAATCTCATTAAAAATCCCACCGCCTGCCGCACTACACCAGTGTGTGATCTGGCTGTCAGAGAAACAGTTTTTACTAGGCGGATTAATTAGCGTGCATTGATGACAGGCAATCTTTTCAGAATCATACAGGCTTATGGAAACACTGACAAAACTGAAATTAGAAAAAAAAAGAAAATTAAACTAAAATTAGACGTAAAGCCATCATATATACAATAACTCCCCTGCTTAATACATGCAGTCACCTTGCGCTTAGACATATAGGGCCTTTTTTATCCAGCAGGATTTATGGATTTAATGGATTTATGCGTAAATCATTCTCAGGAGTTTACACAAAAAATTTAGAATTCATGAAATCCTGTAATTCAGAGGATAGTGTATGTAAATTTACGCAGAAGAAGACTAAACTTTGATTGATCAGCTTCTAATCTTATAATTTGGGATGAGTTACTGCATTTTTATAATAAGGTTATGCTGTCAAGTTGCCTATTTATTTCAAATACACACACAAATTAAATCTTTTTCAGATCTGTCAATTTTTTCAAATAGGCCTAAATAGCATTAAGAAAATATTACAAATATTAATGGAAGAGTTAGCGCAAGATGCCCTTAGGAGGCAACAGATATCTAGAGACCGGTTTGATTTTTTTTTTCTTTTGGAGGATGAAAGCTGGTTCATAAGTCGGTTCATTTACCACAGTATCCGGACAAGTTTAAAAAGCTTTGTTATGGTTTGGCCCCCGGTAGCAAAGAAACTCTTTTATTTAGCAGTAATACTTTTCACTTCTCAGTTTTTGTGTCAAACACTTTTCTTTTGACCTCACTTATATTGCTCTGGAAGGACGACACCAGATTCATCTCCATAATTTCTCTCCATATTTTGGCATGTTCAGGTGCTGTTACTGAACAGGATATGCTGCTAAATAATATTGTCTTATTCTCATAGAAGTGAGTCAAAAGTACTTCAACTTCCGCCTCAGAGAAATTCTCCCCATTTGGGTTGTTAGTATCCGTTTCACGCTTTCTGCTCTGTGAACTTGAAATTTTTATGGAGTTTTGTGAGCATCGCCAAATGCAAATTAGCTGGGGCGTGCACGTGCCCGGTAATTTATGAGTGATTGCCATTTATCACCATACGCACGTGAATATGAAGAAAATCAGCATTTAAGAAACTTTTGTAAATCCGACGTAAATTTTTAGTTGAGTTTGGCTTACACAAACTTTTACACTCATCTTTACTCGAAGACTGATGAGTGAGGCTCACTGAGAGAAAATAAAGATGCTAGCCAGACTCGAATAACATCTTCTACATGTGATGCGAGGAGAGAACGCTGTTCTCAAGCTGACCGGCATCTTGCTGACGTTTTGTCAAGAGCACAAACACAATGTGCTATATGATCATATACTCATTTTTTCACTTTTAGTCTGTATTAATGCACACAAGTAGCTAACTAGCAAGCCATACACTGTTGCCTTACGTCTAATCAATTAGGTCATCATTTCTGGTGAGGAAAGATATCAGAGCTAGACTCCTGCTTTCACATCCTCGTGGTCTGCTTTTCTTTTTGTCACCCTGATTTCAGAGGAATATTTACGAGAGTGATTTTATTGAAATTTCTTGCCGGTGAAGTCTTATAAAAAGTGTCAATTTCTGTATCCACCACTAACTGAAATCAAATCATAATACTTCATATAATCGGGTTTGTCTGAATTCCTGTAAACATTTACAATCATTTAGAAGGACAGTGCTACATGGAAGGACCCAAATATGAATAAGCAAAAGATTTCATTTCATAGAAAACAATGTAAAACAGTTAATTAAATATTACATTAAAATAAAGCACTGCTGAAAAGTCCAGTTTGACCTGATCAAAACTAGAAGACCATTGTTGTCCGATGGGAAGTTATTTCCAGTTCTTTGTTCCTGGGTAAATTGATCAATAAATGAGTATCAGTAGCAGTAATTCTGGGAGGAAAAATGAAAAAAAAAATGTGATCTGATCCCCAATTTGATGCTCCAGTACAACATCCGACCCCGTACTGATACTCTGACTCTCTAACGTAAAGCGCAGATTTGAGCCTCTTTCTCACCTCTTCCTGTGAGAATCTAAATATAAAAAGAATAAAATGATAGCTTGTTTTTTTTTTCTTTTTTCCGAATGCAATGTGGAACGTTAAGGTGTGACATGACGCTGCGAGAGTATACACAAACTCAAATAAAGGTCATAAAAACATGACTTGGGCACATCAGGCTCAGGTAGGTTCTTTGGTTTCAGGAAACTGTTTCGGTGTTTATAGCTAACATTTGACATTTTGATTCAAATCGTCTCTCCATGTGATCTTACTCATAGACTGACTCAGCAGCCTGAGTGAAGTGAGAGAGAGAGAGAGAAAGAGAGAGAGAGAGAGACAGCTGGTCAGCAGCAGGCAGCACTACTGCTGTTCAAAGTTGGAGTCTTCTTCGTGCATGTTTTGCATTCCTCTGGACCTTTTGAAGCTGTGTGTTTCCTCCGTTGTACAGCCGTCACTCACACGACATGTTCTTCATCATCTAAAAAATTTTTAAAAATTGCTTATATTTTTATGTAACAGATTTAATGTACTTAAATCTGTTTTTTTTAAGCATCTGTACTTTATTTTTGAGTTTCTCTTCCACATAATAAATGTGTAATAAATAATAATAAATAATAAATTCTTTCTACTCTCTACTTTTTTAAACATCACTACTTTTCTCTACAATCATACAGTATATCTGTAGTCACAAGCCGACTTTATAGCGACCGAACTAAATTCCTAACTTTAACAGATGTGGCAGCGAGAATGAGACGTAATACCCATCACTGTAACTATAGTACCACGTACCATGCAAACTAGCGGAATGCTAATAGCTAGCTGCGACAATAGAAACTGCTGTGATAAATACAAATGCATGATGTAGCATGGCAGTTGGTATTTCTAGGTTTTAGCATTCCGCTAATAGCTAGAAATATATACTGCCATGCTAGCTAACATCTGAGAGGTTAGGAATTAAGCTGCTGTTAGTTAGCCTCAGCTAATCAATTGATTTCACATTGATTCCTCGGTGAAAGCGGCACTAATTTAGCATCAGGAACTAAAATTGGTGTCATTTGAGCCCGAAGGCTTTTGTGAATCTTTTTTTATACTTCGTACTTTAAGTAAATTTAAGAGACAATACTTTTCTACTTTAGCTTAGGTGATGAATTTGAAGCTGTACCACAGGATTTATTTACAGTAGAAGAGTAATTCTTTCTTCAGTAAAGAAAATGGCTACGTTCTAGTCTCTGTATACACAGTATAATAGGCATCATATACATTTTGTCTCTCATGGCTAATTTCTAGTGCAATAGATTTTTCAAGAGAAAAGAGAAAAATAATAGATTTCCAGTATGTAATAGATCATGTTTCTGCAAAAGATTTTGCATAGAGAGAATGCCTGTAATATATTCTTCCAGAAGCCTAAACCAACCAAACAATTTCCTTAAAAAAAATTGCATGGCAACTTTGTGATAAATTTACTACTCAGTATCTTGATACTTAGAAACATATTCATATTCATATCCATTTTATAAAAGACTATATGTAAGGAGTAAAACACTTGGGGTGTGCTGTTATAGGAAAATAATCAACAATGGGGTAGCATGAGAAACACAGTTGCTGTTACCACCATCATTTTTGTTTTTTTTCAATAGAGGCATGCCTGAAGTGTTTTATTCCTCTTATACCTTATGCCAATGATTGCAATTTCTCATTTATTAATGAACAATGTCAAACTTTCTTTCCACGTATAGTTACATTTAATGCTATACGCTATAGCAGCTGTAAACAGTTGTTCCTTGATGTTATCGAGAAACTGGAAAGCATAAACTCCTCTGTCCTGGACAAAAAAGTCTTAAAATACACTACAACTAAAACAAACAGTGTGCAGCGTATAATCACTACCGAATCGTGTGCGTCACACATTTTCACCTTTTCACACTGGCTGACATGGCCCACATGTGTTCCGACACAATCGGATGCACTTCAAGCATTTCTCCATTTCTCTTTCAAAGGCAGAAACCGATGAAGCAGCAATGCAGTGCGCACACCCTCCCGGACCGCGTTGTTTTAACAGAAGGAGCTGCAGTGGTGTGGAACTGGGCTGTGTCTTGGGGGGGTCAGAGCGAGGACGCAGGCGCTCGACCCCCGGCCGGCCTCTGTAGGTGGGCCCTGTTTGATCCTCCACCTGCTGAGACAACTTCACTTAGAAACATTGTTCATCTCCCCTGCTCCGGAGCTGCAGGTCCTGCTGACCAAGGCCAATGGGGTTCAAGTCAACAGCACCGGATCGGGAAGGTCTTTCTGTTTGGGATTTTCTTTTTCTGTGGTTTGACCCACAGCCTACAGCAGGTCAACATGAAGATCAGTGCTAGCACCCTTAGGGTCAGGATCCTTGAGAGCAAGTTCACTTTCTGAACAGTTTCTTTATTACTGTATATTAAAAGATAGTGTACAGTTACATGCAAAAGCAGAGCATTGATCTAATTGGTTTTCACTTTTCGAAAAGACACCAGAAAATATGTATCCATGAAGGTACTCTAGTGAACGGCTTTAACACAAATAGGCACTGTTTAGCTGCTTGTGTTCACGTGAGTTTCCTTCTGGTTCTCCAGTTTTCCCCTACCTCCAGTAAACATGCTGGGAGGTGAATTGTTGTCTTTAAGTTGTCTTTAAGTGTGAATGTGACTGACTTGCCGTCCAATCAGTGTTCCTGAGATAGGCTCTGGATCCATGGTGACCCTGGCCAGAATAGCATTAAAGGTTTAAGATCACTCAATTTTATGCAACTGTTGGGTTGATAATAACTGACGAGAAAACTGAGAAGCAAGACTTTTACTTCATTTCTAAACATCATCCAACAGAGCTTCTCATTTCAACAATATTATGTGCAATAAAAATGAAATGTTACAAATTTCATATGAAGATTGTTAGGTTATTTTGCTAACTCTAGCTAGGTAGCTAGAGTCAGATTAAGTAACGTACAATAACTAGCCTATATTACCCACTCGTGTCTGCAGATTATTCTTAGACTTTGGTACAACACTAAATAAACAGTAATTTCAAATGATGTAATTTCGCCAAGACAGGTTCAAAATGGTCATAATCAAATCAGTACTTCACTACTTCACCGTTATAATTCTGTTATAATTCATTATTAAAGAAAACACTACTTTTGTTAACAATTCATAATGCATAATAAAGATAGCTATAAAGTGTAGAGTATTATAACATGATATGAATATGTGCATGTAGGGTAGTGTGACTATCACAACCCTGAACTGGATTATTATTTCCATAACAGCATGGCCTGAAGTGTTTTATTCCTCTTATACCACAACAACAATTCCAGATTTTACTTTATCAACATGTCTTTTAATGCTCTTTAACCGTTCATAGTTACATTTAATGTTATAGAGAACCAAAAAAAGTTAGTTATCACTTAGCAGGTATGAACGGTCGTTCCCTCGTCATCCTCACAAGTCAATAAATGAAAATGCTACTGAGAAACCGCAAAGCATAAACTCCTCCCCCGAAGACTTTCCCATGATGGAAAACTTGCTGCCTGTTACAAAGTGGAGACTTCTTCCATAAATTATAAATAATCTCCTTACAGAAAACTTCCCCATATCAATGATTGTAAGTTTTTTCTTTGTTAAATAACAATGTTTTCTGTATTCCTTTATTCAACTCAAGGACTTGCCTTTAAAAAGAAGTTTGTATATATGTAAATGTGTAAGGGTTTTTGTGTGTGTGTGTGTGTGTGTGTGTGGTTGTGGTTTTGAGAAGAGCATCATGTTTAGTGTTAGCAGTCAGGCAGCGTGTCCTCTTCCTCCTTCCTGTGTCATCCATCTCGTCTCACCCAAACAGCATGCTGTAGCCCCTGAGAAAGGAAACCATTGCTCATGAACACACACACACACACATGCACACACACACACAGACACACACACACATGCACACACACATGCATGTACACATGTCTGAAGGCTGAATGAGCTGCCTGTGTGTGTGTGTGTGTGTTAGTGTGTGTATGTTTGGTGTGAACATTTAACATGATGTGTATGTGTACGGCTCATGTGCTGGAGTATTCATTTTCCTTCATTTCCTTTGATGGTGTGTAGTGGACTCTCAGCCCTCCTGTTATGCTGTCTCCCGCAGTGGGGTCAACTCTGGTAGGTCACACAAACCCTCAGACTCCCCCTCTCTTCCCACACACACACACACACACACACACACACAACAAACACGTCCTCTCTCGCTCGGCAGGTACAAGCTAGAAGCAGCCTGCCGGCTGTCCTGAATCTGCTCTGTTAGCCTGCGCCACTGGCTTTGCTCTAATAGCTCTTTTAGCACGGACGACTCACTCAGGTGGAATGTGTTTAGCCCCTCACTGTTCTCCGAGCAGCACAGGACAGGACACACACTCTTAGGACACACACTCTCCGGCCCCCTGTGTGTAGTCGGCCACAACGGCGCCTGAGGAAAATCTATCAGCTCCCTGTTATCCATCTCTCCCTCATCGTCCAAAGCATTTACCCGGGTTACATATGAGCATGGCTGTGTGTATGTGTGTGCGTGTGTGTGTATGTGTGTGTGTAGGAGAAAAGAGCAGGTCCTACTATGAGTGTTTATGATCCTTTCCCTTGATACAGAGACAAGCACATAAGGCCATCGGTTTAACACCTCTGCCTGAGCAGCACTACAGGCAAATCAGACCATCTGCTTGTGGGTTTTGTGTGTGTGTGAGTGTGTGTGTGTGTGTGTGTGTATGTGTGTGTTGCATATTTGAAAAAAATGTTGACATGATGGAGTGAAAATGGAGTGCTGTCTATTAAGTGGAAGATGGGAAGTGGAAGGGAGATTGAAAATTGAGGCATACTCTCTCTCCATCTCTCTCTCACTCTTTCTCTCTTTCAGTATCTCACTATCTCTCCCGCTCTGAGCCAAATACAAATACAGAGCAAGGGCGAGAGAGACTGAATGAGAACGGGGGTAATGAGTGATGCCATGGACAGTTAGGTCAAGATGTGAAAGAAACGATGTCAATTAAGGTGAGCCAAGAACGACTTTTAAACAATCAAATTTACAGCCGCGGAGACAGCAGAGAGGAAACATAAGCAGTGAGGCAAGACAAAATAAAAATAGCTATCCATTTGGATATGGATATGAGTTTTACACCTGCAACAATGCATATAAAACATCAATACGCTGACAAAAAATACCTGGGACATTTATTGTAGATGTAAAATTGTACCAACGCATGGGAAAAAAAAAAATCCACTCGGAGGGCTGCGTTCACAATTGCTAAACACAGCATGAAGTGTTTTTCCAGTTTGGCACATCAGTCTATCAAAGCGGAGGAAAAAGGGTACAGAATGATAATTTTAATTTATAACACATTCACTTTCTCAAATGTGATTGGTCAGAAGGTGTTGATTCATTTTCTAGAACAGCAGTTCTGACTGTAGTGGCGACTCACAGGTTTATATTAATGTGCTGACTCTGATGCCTTATCATTTCTATAGTAACAGCTCATGGGGACTTGTATGATGGACACTCCACTCCAAAGATAAAAACGTGATTTTTTGAAAAAAAAAAAAAAAAGAAACATAGGATCATTGATTTGGTGAGTTTTTCTGTAATGAGATGTTTGTTTGTTAGCCGTGGAAAGAGTCTCCAGTGTCAGTGCTTCGTGCCAATCTGTAGGCTTTCCACGATTTCTCAATAACATGACAAGCTACATTTATTTATTTATTTATTTATTTATTTATTTATTTATTTATTTATTTATTTATTTATTTATTTAACTTCAAGAAAGTGGAAAAGAGAGGCTGGTGAGAGAGTGACTATATTTATTTCTGCTATAAAATAAGTGATAATAGGAACCAACTCATTAAACGTAGCTATAAATGGATAAAATGTATACTTTGTCATTTGTTCATTCATAAATGAAATGGAGTTGCTGTGGTATAAGAGGAATAAAAAAAGAGGAATGCTTTTGTTGGAAAATAATGAACGTTAGGGTGGTACCAGTAACTCTGCTTCATTACATCACCCCAGTGTTGATTATTTTCCTATAAAATCACACGTAAAATAATTTATTCCAACATTTTCTTCACTTCTATCATTATGTGTTGTCAGAGAGGTTCTCAATTTTAGGTCACATCACTATTTTAACCAGACAGATGGAGACAATCTGATTGTTTTTTTTTTAATTAGGATACGTCACACAAATGAACAGGGGGCGGAGAATAAAACATGCCACACACACACACACACACACACAGCAACTGGGGAAAGCGGAAATGACCTTGAAGACCTGATGGCTCATTAAATGTGATGCTTCCACCCTGCAAAATGGTTTCATTACTCGAACCTGGATAACACCACTGTGCATCAGAGATGGAGTGGCTGGGGTGGAGGGGTAGATGGAGCAGGTGGGTGGGGTGGGGCAGGGGGTGAGATGGCCAATTTCAGAGTGATTTCATTGCACATGCAATGGGTAATTGCTGGTGCAGGTCTTTTTCTGTATTAGACCTCTTATATCACCAATGTGTCCGGTCAATTAGCTGTACAAAACAAGAATGCCCAAGATGATTAGAGTTTCACACACACACACACACACACACACAAACTACACACATACACATGCGCACACACACATGCACACACATGCAAGATAAAAACATGGCTGCCTTTTTCAACCTTTTGCTTTTTATTCATTTAATTAGGTCTCTTCATGATATGATCTTGGAAAGTGAAAGTGAAAGTTTATGGCCCGATAAACACTAAACCTAGAACCTCATCTCAGGAGAAATTTGGTGGGAAAAAGAAAAAATAATAACATGTTCCGAAGAACAAGGCTTTTTTGGTTGAATTTATTTTATTTTATTTTTACTATTTTGAAACCATGAGACTGTTGAGAGTGTGTTAGCGTGTCTCCACGAATAATAATAATAATAATAATAATAATAATAATAATAATAATAATAATAAGAAGAAGAAGAAGAAGAAGAAGAAGAAGAAGAAGGAGATAGAGCACTTTTTATACAAATGGTAGCTCAAAATGCTGTGCAATATTTTACATTGTAGGCCAAGTACACAAAGGTAGAATAAAATAAAAAATAAAATAATAAATAAAAGAATTTAAAAATGAAATACTGATATAAAAATAAAATAAAATAAAATATTAAAATATTAATAATTTTATATAAATACTAAAATAGAGGAAGTGCTTTTATTTAAATGCCAAATGAAGGTGCTAGCTCGTCAAATACTGTAAGGAAGAGAAAAAAAAAACAGAGACTCATGTGATCTCTCACACACACACACACACACACACACACACGTGCCAGAATTAGTTTTACAGATTCACCACAGATGCAAAAGCATTTTAAAGGAAATGAATCTCAAAATCCTACACGAACACATAAACACACATTGATCCACACAGTCAGTCCACACACACGTGGAAACGGAGGAAATAAAAAAAAATCAAGCATGCAGTACTCAATCCAGCGTGAGTGCTTGGAACTGAGCAATGTCGCTGAAACATTTACAGAGCTGCTATGACTCAATGAGAACGGATTTGATTGGACCTCCTGAGGCTGCCTTTGCCTGAGCTGGAGTGACTCCCAGAAACCCAGAGCATAAAACCACACCATGAGTACACTCCAGCTTCTTTAGCTGCTCTAACTGACTCAAACGTGATGTGACGTCTCCGAGGAGCTTCTGCTCCACTGATTACTTCAAGAATGAAGAGTGGAAGCGTATATCCATCTCCCTCAATGCAGCCAGGGGATGGCATATGGCACAACTGGCCAGCATTACAGCTCAATCCTGCTCAGTACAAGCAGTTCCAGAGGGTGCCATAATGAACCAATGAAAACCAAAGGCTATTACCTTCTGACTTTATGAACACATCAGTCTAACGTTTAGTAGGGGCCGTATTTAGAGCTTCGTTAAGCATGCATTCAGAACTCAGATATCTCTACAAACCTAAAGGAAAAATCCATCCTGCACAATTTGTATATTAACTGTTATAATTAACATGTTCATCCAAGATCTATTTTGTAATAAAATTCTGATTTATTTATTTTTTTTAATTTAAACTCCTTTCGTCAACTTTGGTTAGTGGTTTCCTACATTACCCACAATGCCGTTCTACCTCCTTCTGACAGTTGTCAAGTGGGATTTAGCCCTCGTTAGCCTCTCTACCTAAAGAGAACGATGCAGCGGAGCTTTATTCCTTTAGTCTGTCCAGGTCTGCACAAATAGATCAGCTTCCAAAGCTTCAACTTTCATTCTAATACCACTGTCATTTTGTAGCTCACTAGCTAGCCGAGCCAAATCTCTGTTTTTGCATTCTGGGCCTTTGAGTCCAGCATTTGCTTGAACATTTCCACTACTTCTACATTGGATTCCTCATGAATGTTGCTGGAAAATGGTGAGTGAGAAAAGAAGCTCTTGCTATTTGGTTTTTAGGAGCTAACAGGGAACCATTATCAGTTATGTTTGATCTTTAAGTATGTGCAAAAAAGATGTTACTTCAGTTGGTATCTCATGATGAACCTTTAGAACTTCTGTGTAGAACACTACCCTAGAGTGTTTCCCTCTAGGGGAAGCTAACTTGCAACAGAACCCATGAAAACCCTTTTTTTATAGGAGCTGAGACTCTTCATGGTAATCATCCTCAAAGTATTATCAATATATTTGGCAACTATTGGATGTTTATTTGAATTTTGCCAAATTCTTATTTGCATGTTATGTTTTATTCTACTTAATATTACAATTGACACTCGGAATTCGCAGAATATGATCTGTTACATCAGTCTGCATTTTTTTAAAGCCAAAAAAAGCCCTGAAAGCTAAATGTGTAAATGTGGACAAGCTAAGTGTAGTGCTTGTAAATATGTAACCAACTCAAGTCAGACTGAATAAGCTACAATGGCTATGCCATGTAGAATTTGGCCAACTGGGTGTGTAAACCTTAAAAAAAAAAAACCCTCACACTCTAAAATTGAATAAAATCCAAAATAGGCAAGCATTACAAAAGCTAGATTTAATAGGAGATAGAGTTACACAAATATGCCCCAATGATGATTTAATGACTAAATTAAATTGCTCAAACATCTGTAACTCATAACTGATTGATGATGATGGATGGATGGATTCATACAAAAGAAACACGCATTCAAGATAATATTCTGACGATGACTAGGTTTTGTTTTTAAAAGCATGGCCTCCGTCAGCCAATCAGCTTGTTCGTCTGTGGTCTCTTTAGTATGGAACTTGGCAAGAACTGAACATTGTTCATGAAGGGTGCTTGGACCCCGCAGGTCGCTGCTTTCTGCTATATTCTTTATTTGAACAAAGCTGAACAAAATTGTTTATTAAAAAAATACTACAACAGCTAATCTATTTTAATGGTTCATCTATTTTTTTATCTGAGTGTTAAATGTGTGATTACATTGGTCCTTCTATATTTTCTTTTTGGAAATCAGATCTGCACACGCTACAGTTCCACCATCCACCTCATTCAGGCTCAACTCCAAGTCTGCACTCACCACACCATGAGCCATATGGTAAAAGACTGTAGTCATCGTACATATGGTCTCTGCTGAGATATGCACACACACACACACACACACACACACTTCCTGTCATCCTCAGACCTGTTATATGCAAAATTGCACCAGTGCAAAATAACCTCATGCAGGATGGAAGACATGTTAGACATTTTGAGGGACAATACAGCATGATGTGAAGATGTCTTCTAGAGTGACAAATTTAGAGGAAATATGCTTGTATTCTCTGTTCTTCTCTTCTTCCCTTCTATTTTTCACTTGTTTCTTCTCTTCCCTACTTTTTTCTCTTCTCTTCTCTTCTCTTCTCTTCTCTTCTCTTCTCTTCTCTTCTCTTCTCTTCTCTTCTCCTTTTTTTTATCTCCTGATATCTCTTCTTCTCTTCTCTTCTCTTCTCTTCTCTTCTCTTCTCTTCTCTTCTCTTCTCTTCTCTTCTCTTCTCTTCTCTTCTCTTCTTTCCCTTCTCTTTTTTCAAACACTTGCTTGATTTCTTGATTTCTTGATGTGGTACAGAAGGAGACACAGCGTGCTCTCCACACCAGAGATGAGACAATGAGGCAAAGCAGAAAACGAACATCATGCGAGCATAATTGGAAAATGAAATACATAATGTATACACAGAAAAGATTTCTGCAGTCAGCTGCTAAAGACACAAGCGAAACAGCGATTAAATATTTTGATAGAGACAATACTCCAAATCAGAGCCACACACTCACACCCGGACAGAAGAAGGAAAATATTCCAGCAAGTGTTGATTGATCCAGTATGAGGGCCTGGAACTCACACATCTCTATAACACTGAGCCATGATGACTCAATCACAACAGCTTGATTGGCACCTCCTGAGACCGCTTCCGCCTGAGATGGAGCTGCACATAAAAAAAAAACAAAAAAAAAACATGTAAAATACACACTTATCCCATCTAATGATTCGAATGTCATCTGGCAGCTCATCAGAACCTGAGTCTGTCGTGTTTGCATCCATTTTATGTGTTTATTTAGTTACACACAACATCTGTCATGGATTCAGGAGGACTGGATGTTCATGGGGAAGAATTTGGATCTCACAGCTTGTTACCTACACAGAGCCAAGTTGTGTGTGTGTGTGTGTTTGTGTTTGTGTGTGTGTGTGTGTACTTTTTAAGAAGCCTTTCAGTCATGTAAGCTTGACTGCTATCTGTGCTGAAAAGCCCAAATCTATCTATCTATCTATCTATCTATCTATCTATCTATCTATCTATAGATAGATTTTTATTTTTATTTCAATATATGTATGCATTTATTTATTGTAAATAAGTGTCAATAAATGTAGCCTTTCGTTAAAGGTGGAATTTTTATTTATTTCTTACTAGTACAAATAACATGGAAAAACATGTAGATTATGATACAAAAAATTGTTTAAGTCATGGTCTCAGCACAAATGTATTACATGTCTGAAAAAAAACCAGTTTGGAAAATTGTGTTGCAGTCTGGAATGCTTGATTGTGTTTGGATGGGCCTCCTATCATTCATTTTATAGACACTCCCCATTGCCCCTTCCCTCCGCCCCATTTCAATGTGAAATCAGTGCGCAGCCATGCTGAAGAGTTGAAGAGACTGTCCCAATTTACTGAGTAGGAATTCCGAGTTGAAGAGTGTTTTTCTCTGGTTTTTCCTAGTCAGAGGTTGGAAATTACAAGTTACAACCTTTCGACAAATGCAGCGTATTTACTGGTTAGTTTGTTTGTATGACAGGCGTGTGTATTTGTTTGCATGCTTGTTCATTTTCGACTCACCTGCACATTGGGTTCCACAGTCAAAATAACAAGCAAAACAAATTCGCATTGCATGGATTTTATAACTCGGGGAAGAAAATGAAAAAGGGAAAAATCGGACTTTTCTTCAGAAGCACTGTGCATCTCATGTTTCCGCGGATCTCACCTCCACCTGACGTCTGGATGTGAACTGAGACTGAGAGAACTGTGAGAGATGACAGCTGAAGCTGAGAGAGAGGGAAAGAGGGATGATGGGGGGTTACTGTAGGGGGAGAAAGAGTGAGGCATTAGTGGCCTCTGCCAGCTGCCAAATGATGGCCTTGATTGCGTGAGTTGGAGTGCAGAAACAGAAGGTGTGAGGGGTGATTATCCGAGCACACTCCCTGATGAACAGATGTTAATAACAAAGGAGGCCGTTCATTGTGTTTAATAGCCAAATGCACGAGCCCACCTCTCCTCTCTTCTCTCTCTCTCTCTCCTCTCCACCTCTCCACCTCTCCCAGAGAGAAGGGCTACATGCTCCCAGTGCCAGCGCGCCAGCCGTAATGAGCTGGATATTTGCAAGAAAAGGTAATCATAATCAGTCATCGGGCCAATGCGAATGCCGTAAATGATGGAGCCATGTAATGCGGAGACGGAGAGCAAGCCGTCTGTCTTTTGTAATGCCAACTTTGGGCTTTTTTTTTTTAACAACACCCCAAATGATAAGGTATTAACATAGCCAGAGAATGGGCCTAATTGAGAGCATTAGCCTAGAGCAGCTCATATAGCTAAAGCCCGCTCCTGAGGTATCACAGATAGTGGCGAAGGATGAGGCCATTGTAATGCAGTGAACAGTGCAGGCAGATCGACTTGATGAGAAAATGAGGGTAATGCTGAATAGTGTGTGTTTTTTTTTTCTGTTTCCCCACTCCCGATTCTTCTTCTTATGAAGAGATGTGCTGAAGCAAACAAAAGCATAACTGGAAGAGAGCTTCACAAAGGGTTAATAGGCTGAGGAAAATCACATTACGGCGGCATCTGCGTTCGGCTTGTTTATGAAAGATAAAGTGAACATCCACCAGCAGCTGCAAAACAAAAACGCCGTCGCATGTTCCAAAAGAATACACAATTTACTTAAAACACGAAAATGACACACGGCGATGTGAATTATTGAAGCAGAGCAGATGCCGTCAAACTGAATAGTTTTCGCTCTGATTCTCGAAGCGGAAAGAATCGCATTTGTCAAAAAAGTACATGTAACTATCGTGTCTTTATTTTTAACTCCATGTTTAGTGTCTTTTCCCTGACATGGAGGAGAGAATGAAGTTATTCCATAGCTTTAGCACTCACATAAAGGTTTATTAAGCTGTAAATGCACTCCTGTCCTCCACCAGCAAGCACGAGAGGGATTTTGAACAGCATTGCTTTTCAAGATATCAAGAAGTACCCCTATTTTGGATCTCAGACCATCTATCAGCTTTATTTTTGACCTTCAGTTCTGTCCTTATACATTTTTTTTTCCATTTTCTCACTTCAATATGGAATTTTTTTCCTAAAAAAAATGTGTGAACTTTCTGACTTCTTTTCTAAATCATATAGTAATTTTTTGATGTAGTGATGGCTGGTCATGATATTGAGTCTGAGGATTAAAAAATATCACTACCAATAAATAGCTCTGTGTTACTGTTATGTTACTATTTTAGGTGGGCCTTATAGCTCTGACCCATAGAAGCATGGACTCCACAAGACCTCTGAAGGTGTGCTGTGGTATCTAGCACCAAAACGTTAGCAGCGGATCCTATAATTTGTGTTGTTGCGACATGGGGCCTCCATGGATCGGACTTGTTTGTCCAGTACATCCCACAGCTGCTTGATCGGGTTGCGATCTGGGGAATTTGGAGGCCAAGTCAACATCTTGAACTCTTTGTCATGTTTCTCAAACCATTCCTGAACAATTTTTGCAGTGTGGCAGGGCGCATTATCCTGCTGAAAGAGGCCACTGCAATGAGGGAATACCGTTGCCATGAAGGGGTGTACTTGGTCTGCAACACTGTTTAGGTAGGTGGTACATGAATGCCAGGACCCAAAGTTTCCCAGCAGAACATTGCATAGAGCATCACACTGCCTTTCTTCCCATAGTGCAGCCTTTTGCCATCTCTTCCCCAGGTAAGTGACACACGCACCCAGGTGTCCACATGATGTAAAAGAAAACGTGATTCATCAGACCAGGCCACCTTCTTCCATTGCTTCATGGTCCAGTTCTGATGCTCACGTCTCCATTGTAGGTGCTTTTGGCAGTGAACAGCGGTCAGCATGGGCACTCTGACAGGTCTGCAGCTATGCAGCCCCATATGCAGCAAACTGCGATACACTGTGTGTTCTGACACCTTTCTATCATAACCAGTATTCACTTTTACAGCAATTTGTGCTACAGTACTTCTGTGGGATCAGACCAGACAGGCTAGCCTTCACTCCCCACGCACATCAGTGAGCCTTAGGCACCCATGACCCTGTCGCCGGTTCACCGGTTGTCCTTCCTTGGACCACTTTTGGTAGGTACGAACCACTGCATACCAGGAACACCCCACAAGACCTGCCATTTTAGAAATGCTCTGACCTAGGTCCACCTCTGACCCTATTTTACATATGCGTGCCTTCTGGACATGTCAGCAATGTGGACTTAATTCAGGTGACCCCAATGGGAATGAAATCTAGTGGGCTTGTCACTCTGTGTAAATACCTGACATGACAGTCACTGATTGGCTGCATGAATCTACAGCCTGGGCTACAAAGAAATCAGCCCCAGCCTCGCTTCTTCATCCCATTCTATGCATTTTTACTTACAACCAGTTCCAGAGAAGTAAAAAATAATCCCCTTTAATTCAGTTGTTGACAGCAAATGAGACGATGTGAATTGCAAAGAATTGTTTATTAAGAGCTTTCCAATAATCCTAATCCAGAAGATTCAATACACAAGTGGGCAGTGTCAAAAAGGGATAATCCATCACGTGAAAATGAAAACAAGTGAGGATTGATAAACAGGAAACACGCAGCAGGGTATAAATAGACTAACTAATCATAAACTAACAAAACAGCTGGACACAATCAAATGACACCCAAATGACAAAATAGGAGACAGGACCAGGAAGTAAAACCAAAACACATCACGTTAAGAGCACAGGCTGTGCACGTTGTGCAGTGAAAAGCATCATGCGCTGACGGGACTTTCCTGAGGTTTCAAGGAATATTTAAACTTGATTGAATATTTGAGAACTTTTCTCTGTAAAGAGAAATAAAAAAACAGAAAAGGTTCACTCCAAACTAACCTGAAGGAAACTGAAGGTCAGTTGTTGGGAAACCAATTCTGTGAAACATATAGTTTTGTAGCATGCTAGCTTTCTTCAGTCAAAACACTGCAAGTGAAAATATCTTGGATAAAGTATATTATACCATATTTCTCATTATGAGATTATTATATAACAAATATAAGACCATCAATTTCAAGCTTGAAATTGTCTTATTCTATTAGCAGATAGTTTGTCTTCTTTCTAGAAATAATGCTTGACATAATCAACCTCTGCATTCTATCTGCAGATAAAATAACACAATTTCAAGCTTGAATTTTAGTAATGGTATTTAGAAATCCTGCTTAATAATCTTATATTTGTTTAAAAACAATAATTTTATCTAATCTAATAAAGAAAAATATTAGTTGAGCTTGCCTAAATTCTGGATATTTTTACTAAGAAATCATTATTTGCAGTGAGATTCTTCAGTCAAAAGTATTTTAAATTGAAGGAAGAATTTCTGGGCTGGATGGAAGTATTTTATTTGTCTTCCCCTTTTTGACCATTTACTGGTATTCAAACACAATATGACAAGGCAAAGCTTTCAATTCACTTTTTATAGTCGCTTTTCTTTAAATTCTTACGCTGCAGATACAGTGGACCGAGATAATGATTATGAAATACACCGGAATCTTCCTATAAGAATCATTTCAAGAATTGCTTTACTAAAATGATCTCTATCCAAGAGCTCTCACCAGGCCTCAGAAGCAACATCAATGTATGAAGTTCTTTATAGTCATCTAGATTCACCTCACTCAGCTCTTCTGTATCAGAAGTCAGTCAGATAAATAGATAGATAGCAGTCACATGACCATTTCTGTATCACTGTTGCCTTTCAAGACAGATGCTACATACTTGTCACAGTAGATTTTCCATATTCACGAGCATCTGTAATGTGAGGAAAACTGAACCGTCCTTATCCGTGCATGTTTAGAGAACGTTGAGTTTCAGGCTGCAAGAAACTCTTTTGGGAAATCTCTGTAGACTAAAACAATTCCACAGGCGTAATTGAAAAACTGATTGTCACTGATGGGTGGATAATATCTCGTAGGTCTCGTCTTATTGCACTGCCTGTGACAACAACTGGTGCATGCTTGAGCAGACAGTAACAGAACCCACGAAACATGACCCTCTGAATAACCCTGAGCAGCATGGTGCCATCGGAGAACTTCACGGCTACGCGATATTCACGCCGACGCACCGACAGAAAGTGAAAAACATTCCTGGAGAAAAAAAGAAAACGCGCCCTGATGACGATACAAGCCGTTATTTGAAATTGAAAGAATGCGAAGATAGTTAATAGTTGTACTCCCAGCTGAGGGCTGGCTGTCACGGCTGTGCAGCTCCACTGCTTAATGTACACTCATGCTCCATCTCATCTCTCGTTCCATTATTCCAATCTTCAAACTGCCGTTTCATGCACACTTGGGTTGGCCCCATGCAGGCCTCGCTATTTATTGAATACATTTTTTACACCAAAAAAACATTTTTTCCACCTGAGCTGCTGCCTGCAACTTTTATGACCGGAGATATATCTTAGCATGAGGGGAGAGTGAGAGAGGAAGAGCTTTCCTCTTCTCTTTAACAACAACAACAAAAAAAAAAAAAAAACGCTCCCTTCATTTGTTTGCCACACGCCTAGAATTGATGTGGATGAGCAAGCGTGGTGCAATCTGAATGAGCCCGTCGTTTGTTTCTATCATTTCCTTTCAGTGTATTGTTTAAGAGCAGGCCATCATGACTCTCATACCATTCTTTTTTTTTTTCATATGGAAAATAAAAGCAGTGAATAGGTGCTCTCCAGCTGTGAGAGGAGGTAAGGATGCTGTGGAAAGGGTAAGTAAACGCCAATCAGTGTGTTCTAGATTACAGAGGTGTTGCGGATGATTTCCCAGAAGAGCTGCTCGCGTCCTGAAATTCAACACTCCCCATTAAACCTCAACATGAACGTCATACAAGCATACACGTGTGTATGAATATGGGAAATCTGCTGTGCCATGTGTGTAGCATCTTCCACAAAAACTGTAAGCATTTAGAGCCATCATGGTCTTGATGCTAGCTGGCGTAGTGATCAGGTCTAAATACATTTATCAGGCCTTCTGCATGAATCATTGTCAGGACAGAGCAAACATTTAGATGTGTAGATCTGAGCAGACAAGTTAAGATAAAAACACAAAAACATGGTACAGTACATGTAGAAACTCATATTAAGAACAGGACCATTATATTAAGAGTAAGCTCATGATATACATATTCGAGTAAGCTGTAATATCTGCCAAAGTGGGTGTTATTAAGTACTGATTTAGTAGGGTATCCAAAATTTTTCACATGCCACATATACCATTTCATTTTGCTAATTCATCAAGTTATTATGCATTAATATTTGGAGGGAAAAAAAAAAAAGTTTGCTGCAGTGGTTATGTTTACTTTATTTCACTTCAAAAATTAACCAAATTATGTAATTTGGTGAGGGGTACACAAACTTTTGCACACAACTGTGTAGCAAAAAGGTGAGGTGACATGATTTATAGAAATTTATGCATGGAGCATCTGAGTGTGTATTTAGTTTTCAAGCTGTAAGGCTAGTGCCTCTGAAATTGGTGAAAAAACTGGTCTACGAGCTCATAATATCGGCAAGACTTCACAAAGACTGGAGATAAATGGGTAGTGTATACTGACTGCGTCTCATAGGGAGCTCACAAACAGGAAACGGTTAGAGGTGATGATGAGTAAGAGGTGCTGGAGCAGACCCAGCCAGGATCTAATGATCAAGAACAGAGGTTCTGCTGAGTTCTAGAGCGGAGCACTCCTTTAAAAAAAAAAAGAAAAGAAAAGAAAGAAATTCAGTAAAGACAGTTGGATGTTTTGGATTTTAATCCAGTAATTAGGTTATTCAATGAATGCATACACGCTCAGAAAAGGGTACTAAACTGAATCTTTCCTTGTTGCTGGAGGGGTACCCTCAGGGCTACACTTTCTCTATCTTTAGTGTGTATCTTTTCTATCTTTTACTCAGAGAGGTGTATGTAGTGTACCTTTTAAAACAACATTCTAAGTCTTAAATTGTTTTTAAGAGAACACTACATATATCCACATTTTCATATTATAGATGGATATTATATTTAAAAAGAAGAGTAGTACAAAAAAACTTTTTTTTTTAAACATCTATGCATGTGCACAAACGGAAAGCAGAAACAGACACACACACACACAGAGAGAGAGAGAGAGAGAGATTTTCTCCATCTTTTATTTAAAATAGAAAAAGCTCGAAGAAGGATGAAGTTATGTGCAATTTTCAGCCACACACACTTCAAATGAAATGAACATGCCTCGAGCACCAGAATCTACCAACAGAATAAGACACTTTCAACGCCGAAATGAGTAAATATGTCTAGAAGTAGATTTAATTGTTTTATATTTGTTGTATAATACTCTCAGAATGAAAAATATTAGGTAAGCTTTCTTTTATCCAAGATGCCTTCACTTGCTAAGATATTGTTTTTGCAGTGTGATATTTATTTATTATATATTAAATATATTAAAAAAATATATTATATATTTATTTATTTATTTATCTACCATCTCTGTAACACTTGCTGCTATGATGGATCTTTTTTTTTTCGTGCTTGTTAAAGATGATGTCTTTGATCATGGTGTGGTCTGATCCACAATATCACATTCAATATAAAGTAATAGCATAATTACACAGATTAGGGGTTTGTGTGTGTGTGTGTGTGTGTGTGTGTGTGCACATTACAGGATGAGTAGATGTTGGCAGGTGGATGATGCGCATCTTTTCAGTCATACACTGACCCTATCAGCTGCAGGTCAATAACAGATCGAGAGCAATGTGAAATCCACTCCATGTGCCTTTGTGATCACACTGAAAGTGAGACTTTCGAACAAAATTACACCAGCTTATTGTAAATAATCACGAGCTGACCAGAGGGGTTAAACCCCCTAATTGAAGTGATACTTCAAAGCGCAGAACACCATCTTCCCTTTCTGTGTGTGTGTGCTTGTGTGTGTGTGTGTGTGTGTGTGTGTTTGTGTGTATGGAAGAGGGAGAGGGAGAGAGGTGAGAGACAGAGGAGTTCATGCAGAGGGACATCATCCCATGTGTGTGTGTGTGTGTGTGTGATTGTATGATTAGACTGGGACAGCTCTGTGGGAGAACTGCCACTATCATCCAGCTGCTCACGCTTTTGCTCCATCTTTTTATCCAGCACTCCTCCATGTCATATTTAACAAATAAAACAACTTGCAAAGAGGCCAGAAAAAGAAAATGAATTACCTGTTATAACTGATTTTTTTTTTCACCATTATACAAGTATTCAGTGAGTTTGGGATAGGTTTTTTTTTTGGACTCATTTTTGCTGGTTGAATATGAGACTGCTTTGTAAACGTGCCTTACCTCAGACATACACACACACAAACAAGCACTATGCGAAAAGTTCTAACACTGGGCGTTTATCTGTCATTTAGTAAAACCGTGTGTATGTTATCATAAGCGAAACCACACTAAAATTCCCACCAGATTTATAAAGGCTTTGTAACTCTGATTTTCTTTGTACTTGTGTGTATGTTGATTCAATGCCAATCAGGTGGAAACTACCAAGCATGTTCACAAAACGTACTGATGCCCACAAAATCCATAAAAGGCAAAGCTCACAGAGCTGAAAAACAACCAAATGACGACTAAAAAGTGAAAGAGCACAAAACAAAACATGCACTAAATCTTCCAGTAATGCAGCTCAGCCACTGCAGTGCTTCAGCTACCTTACCACATTATCACGTCCTCCGTTTACAGGGTGCCATTACTTTTGTCCTAATCGAATGGCTAGGGTTATTTGTTTTAATTCATAGATTGGTTTTGGATGACTTTCTTTCAAGTCATTGACATGAAACCACCGAATTTCACATTATGTTTTGATTCATTGGTTGAAACGAAGACAAAAACGGGATTTAAACTTGAAATCCGTGTATAAAATCATCATAAATCAACGACAATCAATTAAGGTCCACATTAGTGAGACTTCTTACATGTAAATTTACACAAACTCAGGTGCGAATTCTACAGTAGATTACAAACATCATTCCAAACTAACTGGATTTTTTTTTTTCTTTTTTGTAATGAATACCGTACCACCTTTCTTGTTCAAATACTCCTAAAATCATTTACAAAATAATTAACTGAATGTATGTTTAAAATAAAAATAAATGAAAAGATTATCTTTCTAGCAACTTAGTGCAAGTCCAGCTCTGCGTCATGGTGGATTTCCCCTGCATAATGTGAGTCTGCGCTGCAGCCAAATGAAGACCTAACACCTTTTCATTAATATTCAGTGGTGTCACCGGGGGAATTTATCATCATTTATCAACATTTAAGGCTAATTATTATGACTGACGTGACGGGTAAATGAGGTCAGTGTAAAGTGTCAAAAACATTATGAGCCCAGACTTGCTGAGGTGTTTAGCATATAGAGAGCTTTTCATCAGCCTGTTTAACATCTCGATAGCTAGAGGACTTGCGATAGATAGAGAAATCAATAATCAGCTTCGTGCAACAATCAGAAAAGCATGACAACTTGAAACGATCTACTCTACAAAATGTCTGTTCTATCTTTATTTATTTATTTATGTATGTATGTATGTATGTGCATGTTTTCTATTGACTCTTATCAAATCTCAGCGCACAGACGAATGTAATGTATGAATAAAATAAATGAAAGCAGCACTAGCGCTCGCAGCGAGGCTTTATTGCTCTTGTAGGGTGAAGATTGAGGGCGCAGCATCTCTCCCCGTGCAGAAGTGGGCATCACGCCATGCTTTGTGCTGCCTCCGTGTTCAGCTCGCTGCTGCAAGCTGTACAGCCCAGATGTTCAGCTCTTCACCACCATTAACACGCTCTATCTTTTAACCCAGTGCCAAGTCAACACCTACAGTGTCAGATCTAATGTTGGGCTCCCTCTTAAAAGTGTAGAATTAACTTTTATTTGTTGACTCATAATGTTGAACGACTGTTTACGGGGTTACAAGTGAACACTGCAAGACTGAACACTAATTTAGCGCACTGCAAAGCAGAATTCAACACTGAACCTCCAACACTGGCACCATGCTAGTGATTTAGCTTGTTTAAAGAACAATGGAAATGCAAAAAAAAAAATAATAAAAATAATAAAAATACTTGATTCTGTGATTGGGGTGCCATTTAACCCTTGTAACTTTTAAAAATGAACCCTTTGACTCAGTTAACGCTAAAAAAAAAAATAAAGTGCATTCAACCACTCAAAAAAGTGATAACTTATCTCAGGCAACAATCTCATTTTTACAAGATTTCTTTGCTGATTTTTTTTTTTTTTTGCGCTCAATATGTCTAACAGGGTTGAAAGTAACTAAAATGAGCAAAAAATTAAATGTTAACTAGCATCTATACTAATGGCATGAAGACATTACAGACATTCTATTGATTTACTTTTTGATGATTTCATGTATTTTTAATTCATAATTTACTTTCAGTCTGTACACGTTGCACTTTCAAAGTACTTTCAGTCAATATCATAATATCAGTAAAAAATAAAGATAAAAGAATGATGCAACTTCCTGTTGAACATGTGACTTGGGGAACATGTGAATGTGTTCTGGTAGCAAGGTCGCGTGAATGAGCTACGAATGTACATTTTTCGTAACCTATAATGGACGACGCACGGGAAAGGATGTTTCAAGCCTAAGATATTAATGCAAAGCATAACATTTTTGATAAAAATAGCATTTTAATGATTATATTATAGTTTTAGTGAGCCGGGACACACATTACAGTGCTGTATATATGGGTATGTACAGTATGTATTCTTTAATGTTTGAAGTTACATATTTGCACAGGTGGTGTTTAAAATGTATTTATATTTCTTCTACATGTATGTAAATATAATATCAGTGGCACGACACAAATGGGAAAGCCAATTGTTGAAACTTGCTGCATCTGAAAATATTGTTTGAATCACTGAAGTAAACGTATGTGTCAGTGTGTTTCACTAAGCTGAAATCAGGACACCGAGTAATCGCTCATTTGCAGAAGCCTTGAGGAGGCGCAGAGAGGTTTTGGGCATGCCGAGGCCACCTACGTGCCTTACAAAACCCATAACCACTTCCTCGCTTCTGCACGTGCACACACGCAGATTGATCCTTGCGTTCTGCTCTCGCTACAGGCCTCCTCCCCTCATTAATTTTACTGAGTCTTCCAGATGGGAAACAAAATATTAATTTTATTCCGCCTTAGGCACGGGGGCTGCATGTGAAGGTGTTCAGTTAAAGCAGGAGGGTATTTTGGACGTGCAGGAGTGTATCAGCGAGGCCTACGGGTGGCCACGGGCTTCGGCTTGTCATAAGTGTAATTAATTGAAGGGTGAAAATGATTCGGAATGAGGGTCACGTGACCCAAACGTGACGACTGCGGCGCCCCCTTCCTGCCTCAGAGTCATGGCAACGGCGCGCCGAATTATGCAAATTAATTGGCTCTTCCAATGTGGCATAAAACGCTAGTGGTAGTGCGCTACATGGTACATTAGGTGGATCACCACAGTATAAACGGCATTCTTTACCAGCGAGTGTGTGAGTGTGTGTGAGGGGAAAGGACTTGTTTTCAGTGCAGGCATTGTTGTTCAGGAACCAGCGCCGGTGATTGAAATTCCACTGCTCGTCTGAATGCGTGTGTTTTGTGAAAGTAAAGGATGTAGAAATGCCTGCTGGTCAGATCTCGCTATCACTAATTTGTCCGCAATGTTGCCTTCCCACCTGCTGTGCGGCTGCTGAAATCGCCATTGACAAGACACACACATACACGGCTCTAATTACAGAGTCAGTCCAATGAACGTCACTCACGGCTCTCACATTATTGCCTTTCACATTTCGAAGACTCATAACCATGCCGAATTATGCTAATAATCTACATGTACATCTATACGTTTGATTTACATTCAGTCCTATGCACTGAACTTCTCCACATGTAACTAAAGGAAATCATGATAACATACACGTAAACGAATATTATACATAAAAAATGCACACCAAAGCGCATGATGAAAATGTTTCAACTTCTGACATAACATCTTAATTCATAAATGTTCACAGAGATCAGATATAATAATGACAGGCTGTTACGAGTGCCTTCTCCAGACCAGTGGAGCATCGATTTCTGCTATTGTCAAATGGGCGATGATAACGGTGTGGCTCATTTTATCGGAATATGCAAACAAACCACGTCCCATCAGCTTTGCAAAAACAATTTGATTTTGAAATGAGGCATCATATTGCTTAGGCAATTGAGCGTCCCCAAATAAAAGTGCTCAAAGGTGATTTTTTTTTTATTATTATTAAAAAAATAACATGTTTATTAATATAGGAAATGAGACAGATCACTGTTTTTTGGACAAAAGAAAAAAAAATATTATTAAAAATAATATATATATATATATATATATATATATATATATATATATATGACGCATACATGTATGACCCAATTTCATGAGGACGACATTGACTGGGAGTGGGATTCCACTGTAATCCAGCAGGAAGACAGAAAGACAGCTCGGATCAGGAAAAGAGGAAGCGCGAGTGACGGCTGGCTTTCTAATGACAGAGCTCGACCCGTCTTACGCTATTGTCCTCTCCGCGACTCTCCCTCTGAAATACATGTGTCACCGCAAAGTGACAAATAGCACATATTAATTAGGCACTAGACTGGGAAAGATTGCTGTTATTAACCGGGAAAGGGGAAGGTTGGATTTAATTGCCTGTGACATCAAAGTCAAGTGACTGGTATTTCAAGCATCATTTAAAATGTTTGATATGGAGGCCATTGTGCTGAGAGAATAGCGAGTCTATAAATACAAAAGGCAGAGTGATGGGGAGGACAGACAGTAGTCAGGCGTTGATCTGAACATCAGGTCCACTGCTGATCGCGTTCAGCTGCTGACACATCCAAGAGTGTACTCGACTGGAGACACACATTACTGTTGTTTTTTTGTTTTTTCTCAGCTAAACACAATGCACTAATTGGCATTAATTGTTAATGTGTTGTTATTATTATTATTATTAGTAGTATTATTATTATTATTATTATTATTATTATTATATCAATTTTTCTGTGTGTTTTTCTCCTCCAAAGTTCACCCTATATTTAAATTAGATTTGTATTTTTTCCCCTAAAATCACTGTTTTGTCTAGAAATTTAAAAAAAATAATATAATAATAACAACGGCATCACTTTCTGTGAAGATCTTAGTAATAATGAACTGTGAATACATTCATATCATGTTATATTGCATCCATAACACATTATAAACATTCTTATTTACACTGTTATAGCTACACAAAATCGAAATGACAATAATAACTCTCATGAAACCCATAAATATTCTATAAAGCCATATAATAGTATACCCATATACAGTATAATGACTTATGAAAACATTCATAACATGCTATAATGCATTACACATTATACACAATGTTGTAATTATGTATTTACACTCTTACAGCTAAAGAAATTCTAAATAAGATCTTTTAACGTAAATTCCTTTTATAAAGCCCGTATACTGTATATTATACAAAGCCCGTATATAATGACTTGGGATTACATTTGTAACATGTTATAAGCATTACTAACGCATTATACACTTTCTAACTGACATCGCTATAGCTAAATAAATCAAAATGACAGTAATACCATTTATGAAGACGTTAAAATGAAAATACATTACACTTATAGGTATGTATTTTTACTATGCATTATGAATTTAAAAAAGTGTGTTGTGTGTATGTAGTGTTCATAACACATTGTATCACCAGTGCCAAAGAAACATCTTGCATTTGTTTTTAAACAAATGTATAAATAACAGAGAAGTTACCAATATTTCCAAAACTTTATAGCTTTACAAGATAATAAAAACCTTTATGACAACTTGTGTGCGCTAAATCTATATATCTATTTATAGCTGTAGTTTTGGCCTTGATCAAACTAACTAGAAGTAAAATATTAATTAAATAAAATGATTTAATAAACACTTTTGTTTAAAATACATATCACTTTCCTTAGAGCACACAAATACAACTGTTGTTATTATACTTAATAATAATGTCTGTGAGTAATTTTCATTCAGAAATTAAAAGTATATATTAAAAATGAAAATTTATATTTATGGGCCGTGTATTATAACATGCTATTAATGTGTTTATAAGTTATTATACATATGATGTTCATAGAAACACTGTGCATAATGAGTACAATTAGAAATGTATAAATTCGTTATAAAAAAAGGCTATAAACTATAATGATTTTCATAAATATTTATAACAACGTGCATAAAGCCTTGTGAATGCATTCCAACGTTATGAATGTATTCATAGGGCATTATAAATATGATTGTCAGAGAATGAATTATTGTTCATAAAATTGTTTTATTATCAATGTTTTTCAGCCCTAATTTCATTTACACTGTTGTTTATACGTACTGTATACCCTATTTCCAGAGTAAATCCAAAACGTGTCAAAAACAGGAGTGATGAAAGCTTGTCACTGATATTTATTACATGTTTATTACACTTTAGGGAATGTTACAGACGTAGAAAAATGTATCAAGATAAAATGATAAAAGTAATGCCTCTTCAGTGTTAATAGCCAATGTATAATATTTTGATATATATTTGAATATCTGAATGTTTGTGGTTGAAGGTATATAAAGAAGCATATGATAGAAATACTGACTCATGATTATCTCTGTATGGACCGAGATTATTATTTGTTTTATCAAATGTGTTAAGTGTTTTATCCAGTAAGGACTATAAACCATTCAGTAAATTCAGAGAAACTAATATAAACTGTCATAAACTCATTTGGTTTTCTCTATTTGTTTTCTTCTTTTTTTTCTCTTTTTATTGATATTTTAATTAAATGTATGTGCCACTTCGTTGCTTGTAACTACTGTCATGGCCATGCTAATAAAGGTCATTGAATTGAATTGAATTAAATTCAATTGAACTGAATGTAAGTTGGGACCCACTGATAGGTCCTGATAGGGAGTTTTAAGGGTTAAAGTGTTATTATTATTATTATTATTATTATTATTATTATTATTATTATTATTATTATTGGCATTCTTAATGACTAAGACAACATAATTGCATTAATCTTGTTTCTAGACTGATGAAAATATATAAATGAAACTAGTAGGGAACATCCCACTACATAATACAGATGTCAAGTGCATTATGTATTGACATCCTAATATTAAATGCTGTCCACTGACACATAGCCCTGAACCTTAAATATACTGTTGGATGGCAAATTACAGGAAAGAAGTGGTATTGGGCCACCACGAGCCACCAGAACAGCTTCAATGAGCCCCACCATTGATTCTACACATCTCTGGAAATGTATAAAATGTCCTTCCTAAGGATTTTTTCCTCATATGGTGTTGTGATGATAGTGGTGGAGAGTGCTGTCTAACACATCACTCCAACACATCACTCCAAAATCTTCCATAAATGTTCAATCAGGTTGAGATGTGGTGAGTGTGAAGGCCATAATATACAATTTACACCATTTTCATCCTCATTAAACCATTCAGTAAGCCTGGGAAGGGGGCGGGGTCATGCTGGAAAAGACCACACCCACTAGGACAGAAATGTTTCATCATTGCTTAAAAGTGATCCATTTTGTGCTGTTGGTGCTGATTTTCAGTGACGCTTCTATCTAAATGGGTACAAATCATACAAGCAGAAAAGAAAACACCCCCACTATGTAACAGAGTTTTTCCTTTAATATGACGCTTATCTCTTGGCATCAATTGTACACACTTGTTTGGTTTCTGTAGAATCGGTGCGAATCAGCAAGCATGTGTCCCAAATAATAAAACTCTGTGCGTGATAGATGTGTCACAAAGCAGGAATAAATACTATGAATAATTAAAAGCCAAAGCAGGAGATCCATTCAAAGTCTTATTACATGGTGACTCATCTTGAGCCATTATTCACAAACTACTAAGTATAATGTAAGGAATAAAACACAATGGAGCGTGCTGTTATAGGAAAATAATCAACAATGGGGTGGTGTGATGAAGCTTTCCTATAAAAGCATGTCCTGAAGTCTCATACCACAACAATCAAAATGTATTATTAATGACATGTCATATTTTAACCATGTTTTATAGTTACATTTAATGTTGTGGGAGGTCTGTAATGCAAGTTAGTTTCTGTTATCACTTATGTTATAGCAGCTAGAAACAGTTGCTCTCTCACCTTTTTTCTCTCTCTTAAAGATAATAAGACAAAATAAACCACAAATTGTCTGAGAGAAACCTCAACACGTCTCGAAGGCTTTCCTGTGACGGCAATCTTACTGGCTCTTGCAAAGTGCTGACACTGGAGACTCCTTCCATAAATGGTAAATAAATGTCTCTTTACAGAGAATATCACCATACTAATGAATGAAATATCACTGAACATGATTTTGTTAAAGTATGCATTTTTAATCTGTTTAAATTTGATCTTAGATTATGCTGAGTGTCCACTAAACACTTGCCTGTGAATTAGCTGTTACTATAGAAACAATAATCGATTAGAATGAGCGCATTAATATAAACCTGTTAGTTGAATTATATCTGGCACTACTGTCAGAGCTGCTGTTATAGACAATTAATCAACACCTTCTGACCAATCAGCTTTGAGAATTCAGCAGCACTGTGGTATAATTGGTATAATTGTAATTAGTAGATAAGCTATGTAGTTTGAATTTTGAAGCTCGGGTGAGATTTAAAGTGTTTTAAAACAGTGCAAAAAAAAAAAAAAAACTCAAATTATGTGTAACAAAAGTTATTTTATTACGTTTGAAATGAAGTCTTATTGCATTGCCACAGTGAGAGTCAGCCAGTCAGTCAGATATGATATGAAATGGCGCCGGCCTTGACTAATGATCGAGGGCAGAAGGGGGGCAAGTATGGCACAGAACTGCACTAGGCTGGTTGTTGCCATGGCAACAGCACGCTCGCACACTCCGTGCAGACCCCTGCCCTAAAATTAGTGCAGAGGTACGGTGCCTCCAATGCACACTCTGTCTTCTCCTTTATTTATTTATTTATTTATTTATTTAATTTTTTTTATTCCAGCAGGCCACCACCACTGGGCAGGCATCTTTCTGTCTCCTCTCTGTCACCACCACCACCGAGCACAGCCAAAAAAAAAATTATCTGAGATAACCATCTCTGCCAGCTGGATAATCTTTTCCTCAGCCCGACTCGCACAAGCGCTCCTGGTTTCGGTTTGAAAATCAGTAGGCATGGAAAACAGGAGGGGGACACGCCGTAATCCGACTTGTATGAGACGCTCGCTGTGCCCTGTTGATTTGCTTCCTTTATTCTTTACCATTTATTACCAATCCAAAAGCTGCTGGGCACAGACTTTCACCTTTTATCATCTGACGCCAGTCTTGGGAGAAAAACCACCGCTACAATCCTCTAAGCCGATAACACGATCCTAATTTTAGCTCAGCGTCGTCTATACAGAGAGTGAGGCGGCCATTTTGGATCTACTTCCGTTTCCTCATATGCGCCATCTTCCTTTCGTTTTAAATCAGACCGGTAATTTTACGATCGGCGGAAAAAAAATAGTCTGTAAATTGTTTGTTCTCGTTTCCCAGTTCAGAGCGTGCCTCCAGAGCTCAGCGTTCTGCAGATCTCACCAGGTGCGCTGCACTGCAAATTATCTGATCGACAGGGAGGCAAACACGGCGTCCTGATGATCGCAGGGCCGCATGGTACATCATTTGGAAAATGGCCTATTATTTTTGTGACCATTAAAAATAATTTACTGACTTTCAAATCCTGATTTCCCCCAAGAAACGTTTAAAGAGAACATTTCCAGCTGAGCAGTGTATGATGTTGAGGATGATGTCTTATGTAAAATAATATGGAGCCGCTAGTTCTTTAATGCACTTTCAGTTATTTATTTATTTATTTATTTATTTTTGAGTTTTCAATGCTATTTACTAAGGAGAGAACTAGCATGGAAAATATTCTTGCTGTAAACTTTTTAAATAATGACATATAAGAAACCAGATCAGAATAAGTGTTTGTCTCTGTCTCTTGTCTACATGTGTATAAGTGTATAAGAGTGTCATCTTTCCTGAAGGAGTACAAGCTTTATGAAATTTTAAACGAAGCTGCATGATGATAATGCAAAATGGATAGCAATAAATGATACATGTTTCTAAGTTGAACATTGATGTATAGCTCGTATAAATGAGGTTGTTTTGCAATCAGCTCTACAGCCTCCCTTTATCAAAACCTGCGTGCTAGTTGTGAAGTGATATTTCACTTCTGATTGAATTCCTCTCAGCGTGCGAGACGATCAATCATTAGCAACAACAATGATTTACGTGCCAAGGACACTGGATGAGTTTCATGATAAATATGCTAAATGTTATCTTTCCGTTCGTGGAATGCTAAATGTGGGGAATTTGTTATGGCTTACAATAGGCTTTTGTGTTTAACTTGTGCGTAAATGAAAGTAAATCTATAATGTGTATAATTAAGTGGTGTAAAACATAACTCTTAATGAGCACTATGAGACACTGAATTATTGAGTTTCCAAACTTTTTTTTTTTCCCTTACAGTCTTATGATACATCATTTAAACTAGACTTAGCGTATATTATCTGTGCTAACGCTGTTCGGCGCATTACTGGATGCCCTGTTTGTGTTGCCATGAACTCCATCGTAGTGATCCGGGTAGCTAGTTAATGTGCTAGCGTATTTGATTGGCTCTCAGTTTGTTTTGATGTTTTTTGGCCGTGCCCCCTGCCAGACTGTATTAGCAGAGCTTTCACAGTCAGCTATCTGACACAATGGAATGTATTCTGGAAAATTAGCACCTGTAAACACGTTTTGGCAAGTTTATTCAAATCCTTCAATTTCTCCTCAAAACAAAGCCAAAAATCCATAAGCTGTGTTTATTATAGGTGCTTATTTAGCAGCAGGTTTCAGTGAAACGTGTGAGCAGGTGTGGCATGATTCACAATGCTCATAGTACATCGCTCTGAAGAGAGTGGAGAGTGAGCGTATCTATGTATATATATATATATTATTTTTACACTTCTTACATTGAAATATTTCCTTTTTTTAACCCAGATATATTAAGTCTATCTAAAAATTAAACAAACAAACAAACAAACAAACAAATAAATAAAGTTGATTTTCCTTCTTCCAGTAACCAACCACCCAATCAACAAACAAACAAACAAACAAACAAACAAGCAAGCCAGCAAAATAAATACATAAATAAAATAATTTCAGTGTTGCAATTCAGTTTTTCTCCTGGATCTTAAGCAAAAATAAAGTTTTATCTATTTCATTATTTGTCATAAAATTATTCATTATGACTACAGATGCTTTTTATACCTCTACTATTGCAGGGACACACACACACACACATATACACACATACAAAACTACATTCTGACCATAGTTTCTGCACATTTTGTGATACAGAAATGGTGAATATTCCCCCAAACTGTGCATAATTCATAGGCAGAAGAGCGCATAATGATAGAAACGATGACAAGTGATCGCAGTGTTGGAGCGAGGGCCGTGTTCTCTGTAGACATTTAACCAGACACACACCAAACACAGGCCCCAAAACACTCTACACACTCCATGGCCACAATGGGGTTGGATGGAGGGTGTGAAGGGAAATACATAATGATAAGTTGCTTTGTCCTCCCTTCCTACACACACACACACACACACACAAAATCCCCACAATGTCCCACTCCCTCAGTGGGTTCCAGACTGAAATTATAATGAGAGAGATTATCACACTAACACCCCCACTATACACACACACACACACACACACACACACAGAGCTTCCCCGGTTGTACAATGTCACTGGGTTGGGCCGTTTGTGGAGGACAGGAAGCAAAGTGCCTATGAGGAACACACTGATGTTAATTAACAGACTCTGACACAGATGCCATGCTTGTACTAGCACAAGAGGTGGTCCGGCACATTATTAAATTTTAGCTTATTTCCTCTTTATTTTGCACCCATCCCTCCCCTTTTTCCAGCCTACGCTTGACTCTCTTTTTAATCTTCTTGACACACTGTCCTCGCTTTACAACAGTGATGCCGAAATTGAACTGGCTTTGAATGCAATTAAGCTTGCCGTAGTTGGAGGCTTTTGTGTAATTCTGTATAAACTGTTCTTTTTTAATCGCCTCCACCATAAAGAACCCATAAGACATTTGCATTATCACCTTCATTTGTTCCAATCTGTTTAAATCTGTGATCCTGAAAATATTGTGACATAAAAGCTAACTGCTAGGCCACATATGGCGAGCTCTTGAGCTACAGCTTCCCTGTGAGACGTTCACACAGTCGGCATGTGGAGACTTCTGGAAACATGCAAGAGGCATTAACGACAGAAAGGGAAAAAAAAGTTCTGCTGTCTATCCATCAAGAGGTGATGAAACAAAAGGCCTTCAGTTTGACGGCTTGCTATTACAACATAGTTCGGTAATTAAGCTCAACCTTGGTTACACCATAACAGTGTGAGCAGGGCGATGACACATATGTTCAATCCATATCTGCTGCATCCAGCTAATCAGCGGACTATCGAACTGAAATAGACGTGTGACTCACCACGCCGCCTGTAAACGTGTTGATAAGCGGCACATATTGCGATGTGGGAATTCGTGGGAGGGAAATTCAAAATATGACAGCTAGCACGCGAACAAAGAGCTTGACGTGAGGGTCATGTTGTAGTGCTCTTCCCTCCGTCACTCACCATGAATGGTGTCAGAGCTAACAAAAGCATCTTCTGAGTTTGTTTGCATACACTGTATTTCACACTGCAGTTCTGTCACATGAATCACGCTAGTGTGACTCAAAACTCCTAATTGCAAACTGGTAAACATTCACACAAAACAACTTGTATATTTATATATATATATACATACATATATTTTTTTTAATACAATATGTCCCTGAATTAATATATTGATGCCAGGAATTGTTGCATTTCTCAAGATCTCTTTCACGGCCATGAAATACTTAAATTGTGGCAACTAATATGTTATAAATTGAGTGAAAAAGAAATATCAGTCAAATTAGACCATTAGATCATTATCTCATAGCCCCAATATATTGTCTCATAGTAAAAATATAGCCTTAAAATATCATCTCATGGCCTTAATATATTATCTCATCGCGTAAATATATTATCTTATTGACAGAATTTATTATTTTGTGGCCTCAATTTATTATCTCATGGCCTAAATATATTGTATCAAAGTCTCAATATTTCATATCATAGTCTCAATATATTATCTCATAGCCTCCATATTTTATCTCATATTCTCAATGTATTGTCTTATGGCTGCAATGTATACTCTCATAGTCTCAAAATATTATCTCCTGAATAATGTGCATTATCTCATAGTCTCATTATATCATCTCATAATCTTAATACTTCATATCATAGCCTCAGTATATTATCTCATATCTTCAGTGTATCATGTCATAGCCTCATTGTATTATCTCATATTCTCAGTATATTATCTCATAGCCTCAGTATAATATTTTATGGCAAGAAGATATTATCTCATGGCCAGAATACAATATCTCATGGCCTTAATATGCTATCTCATAGTGTCAAAATATTCGCTTGTGGTCATCCCTAATCGCCCTCCTTTGTCTGAATTTACGAATATCATTCATAATTTGGAACTTATATCATTTTTAATCATTTGACTACATCTAACATTTTACCCACTTGTATCAGCAACAGACCAGTAGCTTGCTTATTAACCTATCTTCACTTGCTATTAATCGTTATCGCTACAAAGTCAATTCAGACTAATAAAATAGATAAGTACCCAAGCCAATATCTGTTTTAAATACAGGGACAAAAAAAAACGTCAACTTTATGTAATTAAAATAAATGTAAAAATATTCAGTTAAGGGGACCGTGGCTAATGAGACAGGCGTGATTAAAAATGCAGTGATTAACAAAATAATTTATACTTGTGTAAATTTAGCATTAAATCCTCTGTATGGAAAGACTACTATCAATACACAGCACGCATGCTAAACCTTTTCATTTTCCAAGGCCTATACTGAATATCAGGGGGTAAATATATGATAAAAATGAATATAAATAAATAAATAAATGAATATTGTTGTTGTTGTTATTGTTATTATTGCTGTTGTTGGTAGTAGTAGCAGTAGTAGTAATATAGACATAACTGTATCATATTAAGATATGGATTATTGATGGAAACATCCTTCACACTGAAAGGTTGCCGTTGAATGCTTGCATATGAAGGCTGTGTCATTCCTGCATCAATCAAGCACTGCCAAAAAATACATATTATTTAAATCAAAATAATAAACCTCAGACATATATATTGTAAATATATTTTATATATGATATATATTCCTAGTTCAGGCTTCATAGCGTGCTTCATGTTTACAGGACCAAACATGAGGGACACAAAAGTCTCCTAAATATGCAGAACCTGGGCCTAATTAGGCTACCCAGGCCTATAAGGGTGCAGAGTAATGGGCTAATGAAAAGCCCAGGCAGGCTTAGCCTAGATTCTGGAGCACCGAAATGCCAATTAACTTGGAAAGGTAAATATGGCAGGTGTTCTCGGTGTAGTAGGTAGAGCAGTGAGAGTCGGGCTTAAGCAGTCACTCCAGTGCAGGAGGGGTGGGGCAGAGAAGCGACGTGGTGCCGCCCCCTGCTGGTAATCTCTTTTGATTTTCCCTCCATGTGGTCACTTAAAATCAGTACCACCGAGCTCAGTGGTGCAGAGTCTCTCTCTCTCTCTCTCTCTCTCTCTCTCTCTCTCTCTCTCTCTCTCTCCTTTAGCAGAGCGTGCATCTTTCATATTGTTCCTGCAGCTTATTTTATTTTCTTTTTCGGCCATATAAGATATAGCATGTAGAGAAATAACAATAATAATAATAATAATAATAATAATAATTATTATTATTATTATTATTATTATTATTATTATTATTATTATTATTA
>CM075003.1:28091581-28119822 GCA_037576675.1 Pangasius sanitwongsei | reverse complement strand
AAATTTATTTGTTTATAAGGTTTTTTGTGTTTGTGTTAATGTGTGTTTTTTTTTTTAAAAAATTTTTTAAATTTTAAATTTTTTTAAAAAAAAAAAAAAAAAAAAAAAAAAAAAAAAAAAAAAAAAAAAAAAAAGAAAGAAAGAAACAAAGAAAGAAAAAAGAGAGAAAGAAAATGTTGTCTAACTACTGAAACAGTTTCAGTTGACAGTTGACTGGTTTATTTATTTATTTATTTTGTTTGTTTGTTGGTTTATGGATTCATATTTTATATTTATATTTTTTATTCATTTTTTTCTTATTTATTTGATTAGTTGGTTGGTTGTCTGAGTTAAAACACTTGACTTAGAAATCTTCTGAAGCACGTAAAATTTAGATTGTATCACTATTTATTTATTTATTTATTTATTTATTTATTTATTTACTTATTTATTAATTTATTTGCTTATTTGCTTATTTGCTTATTTACTTATTTTTCCATTTCTTACACAAAGCTGGCTTGATGAATTTGGTCCTCCTCGTTACAATGTATTTTCCCTTGCAGCTGGAATATAGCTACTCGTTATTATTTTTTTTGCATATTATTTTACACATTTTATTCAAATTACTGACAACTTACAAGGCATTTCGGTACACATTTTAAGGTCTCGTGTTTTCATAAAAATGGGTTGTTGACGAGGTTTACAAAAATCACCAAAAAAAAAAAAAATGCTCACATTGCTCAGAGGATAATAGTAAATGAAATGTTATATCAAATACAATAACAATGCTTCCATCAAATTGTATCAGCTGCATAAAGCACAAGAGAATATCGTCTACGTCTTTATGAAATTCGAATTATTCAAATAATACCAAATATTATTATTATCATTAATATTATTATTATTATATATATTTTTTTTTTTACAAACAATAGTAGCAAACATTTAAAAATAGCTGAAATACTGAACCTTACAAAATTAATGTAGACACACATTAAAACGTTGTAATTTACATATGTACATTTTTATATTGAAGCACTTTGGTTCGATAATACAATAAAAAGAAGAAGAAGAAATTCAGTACTGATTCAAAAAAATAAATTAAGAGCTTATTGAAGACAAAAAGAGAAAAAAGAAATCACAATTTGATAAAATAATACATCTTTATGCATACACAGACAATCCCTGGCGTTGGATTAACACCTGTAGTGTAAAATTAAATCTTACAGTAACTTCTACAGCATTCAAATATAAACACTCTAGGTGTGAACACAACACTGGCGCATTTTGCTGTGCGCGACTGGTCAGTACACCATTACAATAAAATGGACACTGGTGGTGATAATAGTTCATATTCAGTCCACGTGGGAGACAAGTTGGCCACCTCAGTTTTGTGGTTTGGCTGTGACATGTATCTGTCAGCGAGCCAGTGCATTGGGGCCATTGAACACTGCTTTTCTGACTCTCACATGGCCCGGGGCACTCTCACAAAAGTAGCCACGAGCACGCGGTTAAAATGCATGCTTTCAGGAGTTCTGATACGGTGGACCCTCTGAAGGGTCCGGGGTGGAGGATGCGCTCGGCGGGGTGTGTGTGCCGCCGGGGCCCGAGCTGTGACACACGTACCACTCGCTCAGATTGGCGGCCTGCGAACCCGACAGAGTGTCTCGGCCCAAATCGGACGAGGGAGACACGAGGGACGGGGTGGAGGACTCGTAGCCCGAGCTCGGAGGAGGAGGCGACTTGCAGTGCACCTTCATGTGTTTGCGCAGGGAGCTCGGGTGTGTGTAGGACTTGTCGCAGCCTCGCACTTTGCAGTTGTACGGCTTGTCGCTGGTGTGCACGTGAGAGTGCTTCTTCCGGTCGCTGCTGTTGGCGAAGCGTCGATCACAGCCATCAAACTCGCACTTGAATGGCTTTTCGCCTATGTTCAAAATAAATGGGGACAAATATTTTAAATCAGTTTTGTTTTGCTGGACAGCACAATTTGACTAGTGCTTGTGTACAACAATACAACACACATATATATATATTTTTTTATTATTATTATTATTTATTATACTTGTTATGCAATACAATAATTATAGACTATATGCGCTTTACTAGTCGGACAAGTCAATTAAAACATTTTTACAACGAAATATGAAAAATATATCAGTGTGCATCATCATAACCAGCCCACTTCTCAACATCCTTTAAAAAATGCAGGGCCTATATGGCGGGCTGTAATTGAGTGAACAGATCTGTGCTCACATCTCTGTCCCTTGGGGTTTGATATTTAGACTGTTAGCAAACTGTGGAAGTGGACCCTGGTGTCACAGTTGTTATTAGCAGGTCAGGAAGTGCTTCCTTTCCTTTTTGCGATTCCTAATTGTTAATGTCACACGCAGATGAGCACGGTGTTGGATACAAACAGGGCCAAAAATGTACAGCACAATACCGCAGAGTATAAAAGGGAGTATAAGAGGTAGTGCTTATTTTACTTTACGTAGAAGGTTGACTTTGCACAAGAAGACTAGGCGACTATGAATGGCTGAATTAATTACATTCAAACCACAAGACATTGATTTTTTTTTTTTTTTTTTTTTCAGCAGAGCAAGCCGCTTATGAGAATATGTAATTGCTGCTGTCTAATTAAACTTGCGTGTTGAATATAAATTCGACCTTCAGCTGTTGGGCTGAGAGAGCCAATCAAGGCTATAGGCTATTAGTGTAGTACAAGCGAGAAACGAGGAAAGACACCCTTGGGAAACTGCATCCAGAAGCAAAGATTCAGATTCCACCACGTTGGAAAATAATCATGGAGGGATCAGGATATGGGTCAATTTGACAACGTCTTAGGATATTGCTAGGACAAAGGGACCTGTAGTTTAACTAATGTCTACATATTCATCCTAATTATTCTGGGCAAAAAAAGGGTTATCAGTATATATTAATATTAGCAGTCTATATACAGCAAGCGTATAGGCCCTTTGTCCAGGGAGGCCTTTTTTTTTTTTTTTTTTTTTAAATAATCAATAAAACTATAAACAGCCAGACGTGAATACGCTGACAAAATGTACTGTGTAATGTAGATTATGCTTAGAAAGAGTATCCAGTGAACTCCAGGCCTTTAGCTCTTTGCTTTGAACGACTTGTTGCATATCACCGTTAATCAAGACCTTAAGCGCAACCCTTCATTAATCACTACTGCAATAATTAACTTGACTTTGGCCATTCATGCTGCTCACACACTTAATCGTGCATAATCTTACATATACACTATGCATTAAAAAAAGACTACTATTCTTACTAATTTTCAATCCTAAGTATGTCCTTTTTATAACATTATTATTATTATTATTATTATTATTATTATTATTATTAATAATAATAATAATAATAGTAATAATAATAATAACTAAGTGAGTAGCATTTCTATAGGCTATAGTTTAGCTAGTCAGGGGTTAATATATCCTCTCATCTATTCTACATCTAGTACAAAATAATCTCATAAAGCACATTAACTAGTGCAAATGGCACTCAACAATACAGCTTACGTTTACAGAGACGATATTAGGACCTTAGGCATTTTTTGAAGCGTAACCTTTTTTTTTTTTATCAACAGGCAATACTTTTGGACACACTCCTCAGACTAGGCCCCACACCACAGAAAAACAGCGAAAGAAATACACTCCTCAGCTTCAAAGATATGCAAAAGAAACTCAGCTCCAACCATGTGCAATACAGAGACACTTACAGATTATCACACATTCATAAGCGATGCAATGCCTGAAGAAATTATTGTCATGTGACTTTTTTTCTCAGTTCATGAAGGCAGTAGTATAATGTGAGACTCATAAAAGCTGCATGGATATGAATATAATAACATACGCAAAGAAAAAAAAACATAATGGAATTAACAGTAGTTGTAGTGAAAACAGAACCAGGTGCAAAAATAAAAAAAAAAAGCTTTAAAGTGCACTTTTTTCAGCTAAATTAATTCTCTGCATGAGCACTGGCATATAACATATGGTTATGTTTTGATAAATCTAAAACAGCCTATGGAGTTGCAATGTAAGTAGAATTGCTATAAAGCGAGCTGGAAAATGAAGCTGTAAAATGAAGCATTCGCTTTACAGAAACAAAACTAAAAACTAACCTGTGTGCGTCCTCTTGTGGATTTTCAGGTTTTCTGATCGGGCGAACACTTTGCCACAGCCAGGGAACGGACACGGAAACGGTTTCTCTCCCGTGTGCACTCTGATATGGTTCACGAGCTTATATTTGGCTTTAAATGGTTTCCCTTCTCGCGGACACTCTTCCCAAAAACAGACGTGATTCGCCTGCTCGGGTCCGCCGACGTGCTCCACGGTCACATGCGTCACCAGTTCGTGCATGGTGCTGTAAGTTTTGGAGCAGAGTTTCTTGGCCGAGTTTTCTGGCTCCAGCCACTTGCAGATGAGCTCTTGCTTGATCGGTTGCCTCATGTAACGAAAAAAGGCACCGTGTCCATGATGGTGGTGGTGAGTGCTGAGGTTCATGTTCAGATTGAGACCGTGGAGAGGCGAAGATGTTGCAAACGGATCCGATCTGCTGCTCGCCACTTGACTCAAGTGATCGGTCCTGACGTACATGTCGCCCGGTAAGCCTAGCCTTATTTGTCCGTTCGAGGCATGGCCACCCGGTGCTCCGTTGGACGGCTGCTCATGATGGAGTCCAGGGAAGAGAGCATGCGCTCCGGCGTCAGGGTGAAGGTGGCCATAGTGTCCCGGGTAGCTACCTGTGGTCGAGACAAACACTCCGTGGTGAGAGGCGGAACCAGAGGTCTGCTCGGTCAGCGCGGGCATGGCGCCTTGAGCTGTCAGATCTCGGCGAATAAGGAAATCCCTACCTGCGGATAGCGCCTGGGCCGCGTGAGACATGGAGTACGGGACCGTCGCCGCAGCCTGCACCGGGCCGAAAGCTCCCGTTGGACTGGAGACCACTTCACCGTGGCCTGCGATATGATGATTGTGATGGTGGTGGTGGTGGTGGTGGGGATAATGATGGGCTGGGCTGATTTTGAGGGCCGCCGAGTGCCCCATGGGTTCTGGCCCGAATGGACTCGGCCCCAGGCGGGGTTCCGCCGTGATCTCCCCAGGGTGCGCGTGAGCCATTGAGTGCGCGTGCCCGCCAAACCCCGGGAAGCCTGTCACGCTCTGAGGGGTATGGTGGTGATGATGATGGTGATGGTGGTGAGCCCCTGCCAAGTCAACTAATCTCAGTGCCGTGCTCCGTTTGGAAAACGCAGGGTCCATCACGGGGCTTCCCAACGCATCCACGCTCATTACTCCTAATTTTCTTTTTTAGAATAACTTGACAGCAGGCAAAATAATAATAATAATGATGATGATGACAAATATATTTTAATCGCGGTGGGAAAAAATACAGAACGAGAGAAAAAAAATATATAAAACTTGCTAAAGTTTAGTTCTTATCTATCTGCCTACATGGGATCCCATTCGGTTGAGAGGCAGCAGCGGGACGCTTTGATAGACTGAATGGAGATTCATGGCAGGCGCTGCAGCCCGCGGAGCTAAACAATCATTCCGCGCTCTAATTGGTCAGAGCTCGGTGATTGACGTCACTTGTGACAGTTTCCAATGTGAAGGAGAAGGAAAAAATGTTTTCTAGTGACAGCAAGCAGCCAGAGCGCCTGCGCCAAGCCTCAGGCAGCGGTTGGGGTAGAAAAAAAAAAAGTTTTTTGTTTTTTTTTTATGTTGTTGTTGTTGTTGTTATGCAAAGGCTATTGTACTTATAACTACAATGTCTAGAGTTACATCTAAAAAGCAAAGCAATCGTCACGTGACTGCAAGGAAGCTCTATACAGTAGGTTTTTTTCTGATATTACCAAAGTTGCTTCTGATTTTTTTTAAGTCGCTCCCGATTTAACACTACTTACAGCTTGCTACTGGTGCTTTATTCCTTTTAACGCGCTCATTTGACATCCTGCATGAGGCATAATTTTGCAGCTCAGCCTCTCCATAGCGTGCCCATAATCTAATGTGGAAAATATCAAATATGAAGCAGCAACTTTTTTTTTTTTTTTTTTTTTTTTTGTCATCCGCCCACCCACTTGGCTCCGTCGGCTTCGTAAAGGGATCAGTGTCTCTCAAATGCTCTCTGGGAAAAAAAAAAAAAAAAAAGCTCCAGTTATGCGGCGTGTAGTAAAAGAGCAGTTGTTATGATCCGAGGTAATTTAGTTTGTGTCCGAGAGTGGCTCCTGAGCTCCGGAGGAGGCACTTCATCAGAGAAGAGTGTGCAGGGTCAGCAGAGCTAAGCAGGCAACACATGGCTGCATTCATCAGCCCAAAAAAACTCTTCTCTTGCTTATCTGTTGTGGCTTAATAAATAGGAAATTAAAATACTATCCATTATATGTGTTGAAGTGCAGAGTTAGGCAAACGGGCCACACATTTCTGTGCACACACCAGTCCAAAAAATATCATACTGCTTATCTATTATGAATGAATACATTAGAAATTAAAATGCTATTGACTGTATGTGTTGGTATACAGATTTAACCAAACAGGGATCACGTGGCTGCTCGTGACAGCCTCAAAACACTTACACTGCTTATCTATTTGGGACTTAATAAACAGGAAGTTAAAATATTACTGAGTATACGTGCTGGTGTGTAGAGTTAGGCAAACACGCAACACATGGATGCATGTAACATCCAAAAAAAAAAAAAAAAAAACACTTATATTGCTTATCTATGATGACTTAATAAACAAGAAATTAGAATATTATCGGTGATATGTGGTGGTGTTAGCTGGAAAGTGTACCCCGACACATATTATAAAGCATAAATGCAAGATTATTTATTATACGTTTAGTATAGACGAACCTCACTGACTATACAGGTGTTATGAATAAAGTCTGAGAATCATGTCACAAGCATAGATCTAGTTTGTGCTTATTTGTTTATTTATTTATTTATTTATTTATATCATCTACATGGAAGCAGCGTGTGCAATCATGTACGTAGATGTACATGCTTTTTGTGGATTTTTGTTTTTATTAAGCTTTAATGTTGTGATGTAAGAGTTTGATATTAATTAACAACACAGAACTGCTGTAGGCTAGAGAGCATGTAAAAGAATGGTGTTGTTTTTTTTTTTGTTTTTTTGTTTTTTACAATATTGCTCAAATTTCTACACAATTTTAGGTTCAGTTAATTTAATAATCTAATAATCACCATCTTATTGAATGTTCTTTCTGTATTTGATCTGCACTTGTTATGTGTAGCCCATGTTAATGAAATTAAACAGGGAATCTGTGTGTGTGTGTGTGTGTGTGATCTGACCCCTAAGGGGTTGAGGGGTCAGACAGTTACCATTAGATTCATGTCACATAGCAGACGCGCAAATCTCCATAAGCATTGGGCGGACTGTTGGAGAGAGAGAATTATACAGGTCGCTCGATCACTCACTGATTTGTTCCTCTCCAGGAGAGATGAGGCCTTTAATGTCTTCTGACATGTCACACCAACATCTCAGAAGCTCGAGGCCAATGTCGCGAAATGTAAACCTGTTAAAGTGCTGCTACAGGCTCTTACTAAGCTTGACCAGATCGTTTTTATGTGCGTTATGGATTTCCTTTACCTTGATAGGGAGTTTAATACGACTTCCTTTAAGACCGTGATGCTGGATTTACCTGAGCACATAATAAAATGTAATGAAGGTAACGTTTCACTACATTTAACCGTAGCACCAACCACCGACCACTATTCATGCTGTGTTTATTTTAAAATTGTTCAGTTTTACCCGTAAAATGCGAAATTCTACATTTACACTCCAAATATGTACACACTGCATGATTAGTATTTCTAATAATGTTCCATGCGTGTTTAATAATTGATGTAAGTAAATTGCATTTCTCAGTTCTCATGGGAACACTCTTGGATTGATCCATCAGACCTTTAGTGACAACTCCAGACCATCTCATGCTAAAAATGAGTAAACATTATGTGAAATATGACGCGTAATGGAAATGTTAACTCCACTAGCTTGTCTCAAATATATATCGGGTTGTTGCTGTTGTTGTGTAGTTTCTTAATTAAAGTAGAAGGGAACTGACTGTGGAATACTGAAAGGTGTATAACCAGATTTTAAATGATTTCAGCACCAAAACAAAGTTCATTATATGTACAAAAAGAGCAGCAGTTATATTAATAAACATTATACAAAAAATAAGTTTATTTCGTGTACTGTTGAATTATTGCTAATAGGAAACACATGTTGCTCATAGCCTATGGAGTTCATTTTAGCCACTTTTTTATGCGCGTGCTGGGGTGAAAAATCGGAGTTAATCCGCCATCGGAGTGAATTCAGCATTTTAGTAAATGAAACACGATGAGAGGTTTTTGCAATCATCCGACACTTTTCTGCATGAAATCATTCTTTTCTTTTAACCTCATTTTTAAACTAACAACAAAACCCACATGCAATTATATGCAACAAGTCTTTTTTCTTTTCTTTTTTTTTTTTTTTTTATCAGATTATCGCCTGCTCTGACGTCATTTCCAGCAGCCAAGCCCCTTGACCGTTTGGCGCTCAGGAACTTCGGCCTTTCCCTTACCGTGTTCCACCTGTTGAAGAGACACCATCCATATTTCTTTCTAAAAGCACCCTCAAACAAAAATATTCAAGACAACAGCCTCATCCCCCCTCCTCTCTCTCTCGCTCTCTCTCTCTCTCTCTCTCTCTCTCTCTGTCTGTCTCTCTCTGGAATGAGGTGGAAAATGTACAGAGCAGAAGGCTGCAGTCCGGATTTGATTTTCATGGCTCGTATGGCTTTGAACTGCAGCCGCCCGGAGTTTCCTGCAGCGAGAGTGCCGCAAATCCCACTTGATAACTTCGACAAGCCACAACTTTTTTTTTTTCTTTTTTTTTTTCCTTTCTTTTTTTTTTTTTTTTTTTTTTTTTGCACGCAACAACCCAATATTGCAGTTATGGTTTGCTAAACTAGCCTGAAGCATGGACAGATATTTTTATGAAAGTTGTTTTCATGCCAGTAGAGAAGTGGCCGCGTTTAATGATGTCTATAAATACTAATAAAGAAAAGAAATATGCTTATAAATAAATGTTTTTAAAAAATGGCAGCATGTCTGAATGAAGTGGTGTCCTTGGGTTCCAAGGCTCTTTTTTTTTATATGCAAAAACAGAATTTAAAGTGAAGCACACTCGTGAACCTAACTCACCATCCTAACACTATAAACTGATTTTTATGGTAAACATCTGCATTTGTGGAAGAGCTTCGTGGCCTGTGTCTTAATTTCTCTTTTTGCAGTAGAATTATACGTTTTGTGTGACTGTGATTACACAATGGCACCTGTTATAGTTAATAATAATAATAATAATAATAATAATAATAATAATAATAATAATATGCTTTATTTTCAGTGTTTTTGTTTACACTTTGTTCGCATGCATGGCCTTCAGATTTGTATATGCAAAAATGTAGAAAAGCTCGCACTCTTGGCCTGTGCATCCCCCAAACTCTGACTTCTTTTTTTTCTGAATTTCAGGGTGAAATCAACAGTCAGTCTGCCTCCTCACTATATACAATATACCACAGATTGATGATGTAAACCGACCAATCGCGCCGGCGCTGAGGAAGCTCGCTCTGTTATTTGGTAAAGGTGAATCTTAGTAAAAGGAGGGGTAGGCGAAAAGAAGCTTACGCTCACCAATGACCGGCCACGCACGGGGGTCACGTGCTGCCCCCAGCTCCCTTCCCCTCCCCTCCCCATTCATCAGGGGTGGACTGTGTGTTGTCTTTTCAATTCATTTATCTGCAGGAATGATTGCGACTATCAGTCCGAAGCAGCTCGACTCACGGAGGAGGAGGTGAAAAGTTGGGGAAGAAGATAAACCTGCAGAAAGGACAGAGACAACAATAATCGCGCGTGATTTTTGCGCGCGCGCATCGTCGGATGAGCTGGACTTGGGGGGAAATATTTTCCCTCTCCACTTAAAAAAAAAAAAAAAAAAAAAAGAAAAAAGTAAATAGAAGTGAACAGGAGACTGGAGTTTGCTTGGGTTGCATTAAGTCAGAGAGAAATAACCCCAGCAGAGACAGTTGTTGTAGAGTTGCTGTTGTCTTGTGCGTGATTTCTCTCGGTCTGCTCCTGTTGCGGGCTAAAGATGCTCTTGGACGCAGGAGCGCAGTATCCGGCGATCGGAGTGACTACTTTCGGCTCCTCCAGACACCACTCAGCGGGCGAAGTGGCGGACCGCGAAGTGGCTTTGGGGATCAATCCATTCGCAGACGGCATGGGCGCGTTCAAAATCAACCACGGCTCGCATGAGCTCGGTTCCGCCGGCCAGGCAGCGTTCTCCTCGCAGGCGCCCGCCGGGTACGCGGCCGCGGCCGCCCTGGGACACCACCACCATCACCATCACCACGCAACCCACGTTGGCTCGTACTCCACGGCGGCAGCTGCGGCGTTCAATTCCACGCGGGACTTTCTCTTCCGGAACCGGGGCTTCGGAGACGCGACAGGCGCGCAACACAGCCTGTTCGCCTCTGCCGCCGGTAGCTTCGCGGGGCCTCACGGGCACTCGGACGCCGCCGGGCACCTGCTTTTCCCAGGACTGCACGAGCAAGCAGCGACGCACGCATCCGCCTCCAGTGTGGTGAACGGTCAGATGCGCCTGGGGTTTTCCGGCGACGTGTACGGCCGGGCCGAGCAGTACGGCCACGTGGCGAGCCCCAGGTCCGATCCACACTATGCCTCAACGCAGCTACACGGCTACGGCCCCGTGAACATGAACATGGCCGCACATCACGGCGCCGGTGCCTTCTTCCGTTACATGAGGCAACCGATCAAGCAAGAGCTCATCTGCAAATGGATCGAACCGGAGCAGCTCAGCAACCCGAAAAAGTCCTGCAACAAAACTTTCAGCACCATGCACGAGCTCGTCACTCACCTGACCGTGGAGCACGTCGGCGGACCCGAGCAATCGAATCACGTCTGTTTTTGGGAAGAGTGTCCGCGAGAAGGGAAACCGTTCAAGGCCAAATATAAGCTCGTGAACCATATCAGAGTGCACACCGGAGAGAAACCGTTTCCGTGTCCGTTCCCTGGCTGTGGCAAAGTGTTCGCCCGATCAGAAAACCTGAAAATCCACAAGAGGACGCACACAGGTAACATGCCTTCTTTTATATTATTATTATTATTATTATTATTATTATTATTATTATAACTGAGTACACAAAACAAGCAACTATATTTTAATAATAATAATAATAATAATAATAATAATAATAATAATAATGTGATATGCTGCTTATATATTACTTTTGAATCATTTACAACTGTTTGTTTTTTATATCTGAGTTTATTAGACAGTTTAGATTTTCTGCACTATAATTTAATTAGCTATTCGTTAAGACTGCACTCAGGCAAATAACTAATGCGTTCCCCTCATGATAGGTGTAGTCGTAAATATTATGGAATTGTTTAATTTGTTTTTAATATTTAATGTAAAGTCGCAGGAATGTGAGAAGGGTTATTTATTTTTTAGAGTAAAATTACTCGCAATATTTTATTTCATGGATGCAGTTTGAATTGTTTACATTTGATGGTGCAGTTTAAATGCAGTTACTGAGTAATAAATAAAAAAAAAAAAAAAACTGACTGTATTTTTGTGCTTTCGCTTTTGTGCTGTAGGTGAAAAACCTTTTAAGTGTGAGTTTGATGGCTGTGACAGGCGGTTTGCTAACAGCAGCGACCGAAAGAAACACATGCACGTCCATACGTCAGATAAACCATATCTGTGCAAAATGTGCGACAAATCGTACACACACCCCAGCTCCCTCCGGAAACACATGAAGGTATGTACACACATTTGCACTTAATGTATGTATCATTTTTCCGTACTTTTATATTGTGCATTTTTTTTCCCGCTATTATTATTATTTTTTTCCTCTGGAGTCTTATTTGCAGAGAGAAAGATACAAATAGGTCTGAGTCGTTAGAAAGAGAGAGAAGAAATGTTTTGCTAGAAATATAGTGCATATAATATTCGATATTAGAAAACATTAGGCATGCATCTTAGTCTATCCTTCCCCGTTCATTCGTTCTTTGAATTTTATTTCTGTAATACAATTAAAAAGAAGCAAACTATAAATATACAAAAAAAAAAATTATATATATAATAATATATATAAAATAATAATATACATATAATATATAACTTTGAAATCAAAAATTCTCAAAGACGCTTAATATAGATTTTGTTTGGCATTTATTTATTTATTTATTTATTTATTTATCTATCGTCACACTATGATCCCATCGCAAAGTATCGTCTCACTACCGTGAAGTCTGACCTGAACGTCAGTTTCTAAAAAAAAAAAAATAAAAAAATAAATAAATAAATAAAAAGCATTCCTTCTTTATCACGTGTTTATATATTTATGTATATGTTTGTAATTCCAGGTTCACGAGGCGTCGTCTCAGGGCTCGCAGCCGTCTCCAGCAGCCAGCTCGGGCTACGAGTCCTCCACTCCTCCTACCATCGTCTCTCCATCCACAGAGAACCAGGGCAGCAGCTCCATATCGCCTTCAGCCTCCTCCACCGTGCACCACACCACCACCTCCACCCTGGCCTCAAATTTTAACGAATGGTACGTGTAAATATTTTCAACAACAGCAGCAACAACAACAAAAAAAAAAAAAAAAAAAAAAAAAAAAAGACTGCAGATTTTAAGACTGCTTGGAAATGAAAACAATCAGCCTGTTCGCAAGGACTCTTAGAGGAAGAGAGAAATAAAATGGAGAACCCCGATTGTTTTCTGGCTATATAGCAGAAAGAAATGAGTGCATGGACGCGGTGCGAGGCCGACGACAATAGACTAAAACGTCTTTCCCTAATATACATATATTTTTTAATTTTCCTTTCATTATTTTCCTTTTTTAATTTTTTATTCCTTTTTTTTTTTTTTTGGGAGAGACTGCTCACCGGGGATCAGTTGCATGCTACAAGCAGGTCAAAAAAACCCTGCTCTTTTTTGTACATAAAGATTTACCTAGTTTAAAATGTAATATTTTTATTTTGTAAATAGTCATAATACAGTTTAAGGGAATTTGTGAAGAAAAAAAAATGTGGTCCCTAGATATATGGAAAATGAGATGGCTTTACGAATATTGCGATGATTTAGTCTTGACTGCAAATGGAGAATGTTATAGTTAATGTGTACCAAATGTGAATTACTCAGTATTATACCGTCTACACGTTTACCTAACCGACTATTAGTATTAATGTGCTTTTGTATCCAGTGCAACATTTCGTCTAAAGTCCAGTCTGAGTAGCACAATTGTTGTTATTTAATGTCATGTCGATAAATTGTGTAGTGAAAGCCTGAAACGTGTCAATCTTGTTTATGTATAAGTGATATAAAAACATATATAAAAAAAAAAAAAAAAAGAACCTGTCTATTGCAATGCCACTTTGCAGGAAATGATGACCTGTATAACGGTTCAGTTTTCCATATTTATCCGCATGTAAAGGATCCGGTAACTCATGTAATAGACATATAGGCCTTATCGGTATTTATGGAGAAATGCGTTTGGTAGGGTATGTAAAATTTAGTTTTCCAAATAATGTTTGGTTACAATTTCGTACAATATTAAAGAATTAAACGTACAACATTCAATATGCCTTCAATATTTTTGTTTTCTGAAACATGTGCACTTAAAAAAAAAAGAAATAAAAACCTTATTGAAATGTTAAATTAGCACATAATTAAAAAAAAAACTTAAAGCATTTTGAGCTTTGCAGAATTTACAAAGTTATTATTATTATTATTATTATTATTATTATTATTATTATTATTATTATCAATTTTTGTCCATGAAAGAGAAGCAGGAAGTAGTTGTCGCAGATCTTAAAGATTGCGAAATAGCGATGTAAATGTGAAATAACAATTTAACCCTTAACACCTAAACCCCAAACTACAAATCATTACAATGAAACTCATTCACACAAGTCAGTCCAGGGCACAGTGTAAGCTGTCTCTGGTCTGCTCAGGACTGGAGGGTAATTGCATCAGATCGCATCGCCCCTGCTTTGTTTGCATCACCTAATTCAGCAAGACGAATTTTTTTTTTTTTTTTTTAAGTAATTGCATTTTCTATTACTGTTTCAGTAGACGCATGAGTCGATCGACTCCCTAGTGTCGTGTTCACATTTGAACCAAAACGACAAGTCGTGACGAATTTTATTTTATTTGGAGCATCAAACGTGGCCTCTGCTAATTTGCTGACGTTGCTTAATTGTTATGTCTAATTATGCCCTGATCCAATAGTTTTGCAGAAGTGCGTGTGTGTGTGTGTGTGTGTGCGCGCGCGCGCGTGTGAGTGTGCGTGTGAGTGCGTGTGTGTGTCTGTGTGTAAGGGAGGGAAAGGGGGTGGGGGGGGGGGGGTGTGTTACACTTAAAGCCAGAAGTCTGGGAGAGTCAGCGCTATGGGCTTTTGTTCCTCACTGCTTTGCTTGCTTTGCGTGCTTGAGCGCCCCATTAGGCAGAAATCACATCAAATAGACGACTCCAACTTCAGCATGCAAGAGAAAAAAAAAAATAATGATCAAAAAATAACCTTAACCTTAGGCCTGAGCGTGAAATTGGGATGTTTATTTGTAATGTTTTCATTTTAGTTCAGGGTGTAAAACGCTGAAGAGACGTTGAGCTCTAGGTGCAAAGTAAAGAATTAAACACACAACTGAGGGATTTAAGGTGTGCAACATTTTAAATTGCGATGGAACTATAAATCATTTAAACATTTCCTATTTGTTTTTTTTTTTTAGGCTTCTGAACAGTATTTTCACTGGCGTTTGATTACCTAAAATCATTAAAATTCCGATTTAATTCTAACATCATGCCTAAAAAATTCCCATCAGCGTTGTCCAGTTTAACTTTTACACTGTCTAACACACCGAACTAACTCCTACAGGAAGCTACTGAGGGTCAAGTTGTGTCCAGCTTGACGTATATGCACAATCGAGGTGTTCATGTAACGACTTTAAAATGTTTTTTTTTTTTTTTTTTTTTTAAACAACACTGCATTTTTGCTGTGCAGTGTCACAAACACACATCTAGAATATTTAGTCGTGTGCCCTATAGCCTGCAGTGTTTACATTCACCTCCTTTAAGGGCGTGCACAAGTGTGCAAAGAAAGGACGACTGAAGAGTGGTGCAAGAAAAAGAAAAAAAATGCTAACTTAAAAAAAAAAATGCATTGGTACAACAACCCGGAATAAGGAATACGGTGCGAATGCGTGATGTCTGAGGTGATTTTTCCCCCCAATAACATTCATATTCTCTTTTTCACGGGTTATTAGGTCTCGAGATGTGTGAGTGATGATAATAAAATGAATTGTTCGACTCTATTTAACACTCTATATCTATTCTAAGGTTCTGCTACATTTTCATTCATGCACCGTTAGACTAGCAATAAAAAAGTGTTACGTATTGATCTATACAATGAAATGCGCGCGCGCGCGTGTCTGTGCGTGCGTGTGTGTGTGTGCGCGTGTGTGTGTGTGTGTGTGTGCGCGTGTGTGTGTGTAGGCTGTGCTTCCCATTTCTCTGTTATTGGCTGCGTTCAGATAACAGTTTTATTTTTCTTCGCTCAGTATCGAGTGGCAGTTCGCTAAATAGTTACTCATACTGGTTTTTTTTTTTGTTTTGTTTTGTTTTTTTTTTTCTGATATGGGAAAAGCCGAAGTGTAGGCTACACAAAGCATAAAGGCTGATACTGATCAAAATAGCTTTCTGTCTGAAACACCTTTAGTCGTAAATTGCGTTATTTTAGATTTACGCAAATCATCACACACATAAATATTTTAAAAGCTGAGTAAACCCTTTTTTTAAAAAAAAAAAAAAAGTATTGTCGCATTAACAAATCACTATCACTTTGCAAGTGTAGGGTTTGAAAATGATATTTAATTCACATTATGCGTTTAATTTTATCCTTATAAATAGAGATTTGGATGTTGTAGGCTATGTGACGGGTCGCTTTTCGATTGAAAGAAAGAAAGAAAGAAAGAATAGATATTAATGGAGTCTCCACGCACTTTTAGAACTCACGCAATATATCCTGGCTTTCTAGTTTCTAGGCTAAAGCCAGAATATCATACATCAGTATACATCATATCTACTGACTGCTATGATGACACAGTCTTTATTTTTTTTATTTTTTTTATTTTGTTTTGGAAAAGACCGATTCGTGTCTCATATCCACACATGACAATGAATTAATGGAGTACTGCGACTTTAAAGACGATCCCTTAACTCAAATACCTACACGCGTACTATTTCAATGATTTAGAATTATTATTAGAGTAGAATTATTTCAACTCTAGTTTAGTGCTTTAGTGTTGCCTGTTACCTCGAGCTAGATTTTCCCCATCAGCTGAGGCACTTTGTTTTGTGTGTGTGTGTGTGTGTGTGTGTGTGTATGGTGTGGGGGGTGTATTCTATCGAAGAAGCTATTACAGCTCGAGCCCAGTTCATGCGGTTAGCACACAGTCAGTGTTGACTTCCCAACATGGCTGCAGTTAATGTTAGTAATGTGAGCACAGGAGAGAGAGAGAGAAAGAGAGACAGACAGAGAGAGAGAGAGAGAGAAAGAGCTGTAACATGTCACTTCATAATGCACATGCCTCAAGTGCCACTTATGCACAGCGCTGCCTAATAAACTTCACTTTATTCGTCAGATTTGAGTCTGAGAAAAAATAATAATAATCTGAAGATTTGAAGATTTAAAGATGCATTTGATTACTGAAAATTATTAAAACAGATAATCAGGGGTCCAAGTGAGACAGATCACGTTAAGGGTAAAAGTTGAGACATGCGTTAGCACGAAAACTGCATTAACATTGAAAACAAACAAACAAACAAAAATGTAGATTATCCTGAGTGTACATGTAACATTTATTACATATACTACCATTGTAATAAATAAGTTTATTACATTTAGTGTACATATACAGTATGTACATTTATATTATACATTTATTATCGCATGTCTTAGTGTGTTGGCTCGTTGCACAGAATCATTGGTACAAGGTATAGTTTGTATATTAAATAAATAAATAAATAAATAAATAACATGTATAGTGGCTTTTCAAAGATGCATTTTGTATTATTTTCCCCGCTGAAATTTAAAGCTAGCTGGCATCTCTGGCCTCTTGCTTATATCTGACCTTTGGCTGACACCAGGCCTGTCGGCTTGGGGTGTGTGTGCTTTTACGACACTCGCCAAATCTTTTCAGAAAAGTCACCAAAGTGCATTCACCCATTCATCCTCACTTTACAAAGACGTTCATAACTTGAAGAAGTCTTGCCTTCAGTGTGAAACTGGAATACAGATTTGATTTTTAATTATTCAACTGTTCATAGCCGGATGAAAAGCGGTGTGGGGGTATAGTACAAATATCATAGCAATGTGTTAGAGATTAGTGGGATGAAGAATAGACAATGACTGTTGCTATATAATTGAATAAATCCATATTAAATGCTGTTTTGAATCAAAAGCAGAATGCTAGTTAATATAACCACATAAAGGATCGGTAACAAATCAACTAGAGAACAGTAATAAAAACAACGGAAATTAAATGGAGTCCAAATGTTTCTAATATTATAATAATAAACCTTTTTTTTTTTTTTTTTTAATGCACATCTCCAAACAGCTATAAAATATCGATAATATATCTTTTTTGTTTTCATTCTCCACAACAACCCTTCAGTTCACACGGATAAAGAAAGAGACGTCAACTAACATGAGTCATAAGGGTTTTTTATGACTTCTCCAGCATCAGTCGTGTCATTACGCTCAGACCACAGAAGATTGGTGAAGGCACTCACAAGTGTGTGTTGTCGTGTTCCCTTGACAGTGTTGCTAAATGGGGTCATTCCAATTAGTTGTTTGCGACAGGGGTGTAGACTTCTTGCAGGGATGTTCACACTATATGTTGTCGTGTCAGGGGATCGGAACAGTAGACATCCCGATGTCCTTATCCAGGAAGTATGTGCCATATGTTAACTCCCATTTGTGTGTCTGTGAATCGTGCATGTATACAACATATTGAAGGATGTCATGATTATATATGATCTATTTTAGATTTTAGGCTCATTTTCTTTAATGGAGGTGAAACACAGATGCTTGACCCTTCCATCCATATTGAATGGGATGACACTCTCAGTTGTACGAAACGAAATGAAAAGGAATACTGCATGTATTGCGTTCCTTTACCTGCTCTTTCATCAGAAGCGAGCTCCATAAAGACAAACACTTCTCTCATGGCTTTCCTCATGTCGTCTCATTACGTCAGACGGTATTTTATTTACCCGTCACAGATGAGGCAGCTTGTGGACATCTGCTCTTTTAATTGCATCTCATCAGTATAATAAATGATAAAATCTGGAGGTGAAGCAGTAGATCGGAACACTCGGATAATGGCACTTCAAATAGTGCCTGGAATGGTTATTTGTTAGGGGAGTAATTTGTAAACTTAATGCACTTTATAAAAACAGCATGTTTTGTGTCTCTGTGTGCTTCACTGGACAAACATTAATACGAATTGATAAGAAATGCATGGGCAAATCCCCGGGATCCAGATTAACAAATACATTTACTATGTCTTGTTTGCCACATTTTTGCTCTTTACGCTGTAAACCAGCCTTTCGCCAGCCTTTGTTTCAGAGTGTCAGACGATTCTATATCACACACTTAGCAATCCTTTACAAGCATACCATGACTACACGACGCATGTTTTTTTTTCCCCCCATCACAGATGATGTAATAAAACTAACACAAAGCACTAACCTGACCTGCAACTGCTCCACAATTTATTCAGAAATGCTACTTTATGTGAAATAACACGATATCAGGTATCCAAGGAAGTTGTTTTAAGCTCTTGATTAGAACTGAACACTGAGAACTAATTAAAATATGCCGTAAACAATTCGCCCAGTTAACATAATCACTGACCTCATTAATGTCGTGCACTGAACCATTGGAAGAGATTTTTTTTTTTTTTTTAATTAGACACTGAAGATTTGTTTACAACTCCAAAAAAAGTGCTGATTTCAGCATCAGTCATGTCTGTACGTCAAGATTGCCATCGCAGAGGGAGATTAACATTGTGCCTGGTGTTGGACAATTTTTGATCACCAGTCCAGCAGCAATCTTTTTCGTTTTCCATAAAATGTTTCCGCGAAATTATTTTGCTCATCTAGGAAAATCTACTTGATTATGATGACCTCGTGGAAGAAATCAGATGTAGATGTGTCTATATGTGTCTCTCAGTCTCTGCCCTGACCTTCTTCATAATCGCAGAATAGTTCTATCTGAAACTAGAGCATGCTCACATTGAATGGCTACAGCTTTTTTTTTTTTTTTTCAATCACATGCTATGCTTCTCAGCCTTAGTACAAATGCATGGGAAATTATGATCTGTGTCATCAGATGAGTTCATTTGCAAACCCATACTGAAATGAGATACATAGAGAACACCAGGAAAACCCTTAACTGTGTTAAAAATGCTAACTGCCAGTAGAAATTTTTTTTTCAACAGTTTTATTCAACATTTTGGTCCATGATTTTTAATTTTGTATAAGGTTTAAAGTATTTGTTGTCAATGATATTACAAATGATTTACATTAATGTGGTATTGGTGAAAAAAAAAAAACAAGCTTGCATTATATAACTCTTATACCACAGCGCTGTTGAATTCTTGAATCTGATTGGTTAGAGGGTGTTGATTAATTTTCTGTAAGAGCAGCTCCAACAGTAGTTGCAGCTGTAATTCCAATCACAGGTTTACATTATGTTCTAATACAGTATAGTTTCTATAGTAACAGCAAATTCACAGAGACACTCCACCACAGGAAAGTCTTCAGGAGAGAGGACTTTGCGTTTTGCGGTTTACGGTCTTCAAGAGGAAGTGAAGGAGTGATTGTTTAGAGCTGCTACAATCTAAACGATAACAGGAACTAATTTGTTTTACAAACATTAACATTAAATGGACAAAAACGTATGATATTCTTTAATAAATACAAAAAAAGCAATCAGTGGCAAATTGCTGTGGTATAAGAGGAATAAAACGCAACAGGGCGTGTGGTTATAGGAAGATAATCAATAACACGTTGATGTGATGCAACCTGAAGCAAAGAAGTTTTACAATATCCACATCCGTCCTTCAAACTTCTGGGACCGAAGCCCTTAAATGTGGATAGCCTGAAGATCACCATCTCAACATAATTCTTCTTCTTCACCTCTTCACCTCTTCATATGAACATCCCAGCAGAGGTTCATATATATATATAGATATATATATGACCTGCAAATACATTCATAGCGTGTAATAATTCATGCATAAGCATTATACACATTAAGCATTATTTACTACTGAAAAGGCATTACTAGTTTATAGCCATGGTTATAATGCAATATTAACTAAATGCATGATAAGTAGTGTTTATAACACCAAAGTAATTCAGCTTAATTTCAGTTGTAGACAGTCAGACCAATAAAAAACTATGAAAATTGTTTGTATTATGTAATAATGCATTTATAACGCTATATATATATATAGTTAGAATTATTTATAAACCTGCATTACAATTTATAGCCAACCTTATTATACACTATACATCTTTAACATGATGCATTATATGTAGTGTTCATAACATGTTATATCACCAGCCCTCACTTTGCATAGTGCTTTATGAGAAGATATAATGGCCATATTATGTTTACTAAGCACTGTGTGTAATGCATTATTTTTAGCGATGTATAAACACATTATAAACAATGCTACAAACTGTAATGTATTTTCCTAAATAATTATTACAATCTGTATAATGCCTTTTGAATGCATTATAACATGGTAGGAATGTATTCATAATTCCTTATATATATATATATATATGGTCTTCACAGAAGGTGTTACGAGTTGTTTCAGAACTTGTAATGTATTGTAGTGTGACTTCCTGATAATGTCTCTAGTATAATTCGTTTCTTAAAGAAAACAAAATCAAGACAGATCTTATAATGCAGTATAGAATCTGTTGTTTCCTTTTGTATTGTTGTTATAATGTGTTATAAACACTACTTATAATGCATCATGTTTACAACTTATAATGTATAGCTATAAAGTGGAATGCATTTTCATAAATAATTACTGCACATTCATGCATTATAATGCATTCCTAATTGTATCATGCCTTATGAATGCATTATAACATGGTATGAATCTTCTCATTATAGATTACCTTTGCAGAATGTGATACCCTATACTAACCTGTGAATATGTTCATAACCAATTACAATGCATTCATAAGGGATAATATAACAGTATAATTGTTTATTAAGACATAGTGGTGTTTATAATGCATTATTAGGAATAGATTATGTGCTGCTGTAAACACACATGAACAAGTTTTTTCCTGAAGTGGTAATATTGTCTACTATGATTTCCTGGTAATCTCTCTGGTATTAAAAAAAAAAAAAAGGTGCTTTGTTACTGGCGTTATAATGTGTTATGAACACTACTTATAATGCTTAACAGTTCATAATGCATAATAAAGATAGCAATAAAGTGTAATGCGTTTTTTTTTATAAATAATTACAACAATGTGTATAATGCCTTATGACTGCATTATAATATGATATTCACAGAAAGTGTTATCGCGTAACTGAGTTTTTGCATTGTGTTGTAAATTCGAAAGGTGCTTATTCAAAGACGGTGGATCATGTTCTCACAAGTTTGTGCTCCCACATTTCCTACAATTCAGAATTTTGAAATGTATTTCTGACATAAAGGTTACAAATATACTGATATTTCCTTGGCATGTACTGACAGACGTGGTATAATCCACAAGATTCATCATAATGGACATCTTTCATATGTTCATGTTTATTTATCATGAATGTGTATTGGCTATAGACAAAAGGGAATTGTGGTTTAAAATGAAGAAAGCAGCACAATGGTATCGGCCACAGAATATCTGCTATTGTTAACTGAAAAATATTTAACACAGGCATCAACAAATGCCAAACCCATTCCTTCTTTCAGATACACTGAGAGCTTTTTGGCCTTGAGAGCGTGTTCTTCGAGACATCATTATAGGGCTATTAAATCCCCATGATGATTTGAACAGTGTTAGCAGTGCATTGTTCTAAAATAAAACGTAGCACAAGAGATATCCATAACCAGCAACATTTGGTAGTTAAGTTGAGATTTAAGTTCCTTCATATTACATGTGCGTGTTTAATAATGACTCACATAAAACCATATTATTAATAATGCCGAGCGTTAATTATTCATGAAATGAAAAGACTTTTATATTCCTTTTTATGGCAGTCACCATTTTTTCGTCTACATGTTACTACATACACTGTAGTAAACATTATTCCTGGATATGAATACGACTATGAAGACTACACTAAATGTGGAAAACATAAGGAGCATTAGCAGTCCGTATTCGGCAACCAGAGCATGATTGATAATTATCGTCCCCGAATGCTTTGGCTTGGTCCAGGTGGCAGCCATTTTTTATGTTTCTTTCTCTTTGCTCTAATTAATTACTAATTGTTTTTAGCACCTGCACTGGCAGAGCGGGGCCATATTTTTTGAAAGCGTTTTTAGAAGTGTTGCTTTACACCAGAAAGCCAGAAGTAATTTAGAACATAAACTGCTATTCTCACACCAACCTGACCTCGAAACAGTCACTGCATTATTAATGTGTGTTTTTTAAGTTTAAATTGCTATGTCACATGTGGCTAATGATAGTAATTTTGAATGCTAATAAAGTTAATTATATATATATATGTATATATATATATATATATATATATATATATATATATATATATATATATAAAAGAAAACAAACAATGCTTTGTGGGTAAGACACACAAATTCAGACGTCTAGGGGAAGAGTGCACGTCGCCTCACCACAGCGTGAGACAGTATGTGTGTTTCCATCAGCATCTGTCTTTGGAAGAAAACAAAATCTGCCCTTCACCAATGACAACAGGAGTCCCTGTTGTTTGATTCAAGTCCATCACGTTATTGATTCTCTGACGGCTCTGAACGAATTCGAGAGAAGGAGCCTGGCTGATCATACTACTACATGCACCATATGTACACTTTAACATTATATTCATTTATTTATATATTTATTTTCTCCTCGGTTCTTTGCTTCAGAACTTGGTACTTGGGGGAACATACACAAGATGGACCAAATCCATGCCAGGAATTTGGTCCAGGAACTTTTCCAGCTGGCTGCGGTGAAAAGCCAGGGCTTCTTTCATAATATCTGAAGGACAGCTGGGTCATGTAGCCACGTGTATTGCTCTTGCTGGATCACTTCACTGTGTTTTACTGAGCAGGAAATTCCCCACCTAACCAAAGTGCACTGAATCACACCATGATATACTATTGCTGTAGTGAGTATTATAGTGTGCGCAAGGTTGCCGATACGTCTTTTTGCAGAGAGTAGTCAATGCAAGGTCACAGCTTTCGTTGCTGAAATTAATATGTGGAACTCTTACAAGACTTACGAACCATCTGTTACGCATAACGGTAACAAGGGATCCTGCGTGGCTGTAAGAGCCTATAAAGTCAAAGCTGAGAAATAATTACAGATACTGTTACAGTAGACGATATATACAGGAAATGCTCAAAAACTAGCAAAAGTGTTGAATATCATGATTTAATGCGAGTCAGATTTCTAAAAACACATTAAAAGATGTTTGAGGCCACTGCTGCAAGATAACAAAGATGACAGCACTTCATGTCTAAGGATGTGGTGTACATTTATAGGAAAATAATCAACGATACGGTGGAGTAATGTATTTGTAATGAAGTTCTACGTAATCCTACCACATCTTTCCGCTTACACCACAGCAATTTACTAACATTGACATTTTTATGTAATAAAGAACAGCAAATTAAACTTTTTATCCACTTATAGTTACATTTAATATTGTGGAAATTCCATGAAACAAGGGTTTAGGGTTACACAGTAGCACTTTCATATCTATAATAAACTATGAACATGCCCATATCATGTTATAATGCATTCATAAGGCATTATACACATTGTTATAATTATTTGCGAAAATGCATTATACCTTATATCGCTATATTTATTACACATTGTGAATCTTTAACATGGTGCAGTATAAGTAGTGTTCATAAGGTTATATCACCAAGCCCCACTTTGCAAAAGTGAAAGTATGAAAAGATATAATGGCCACATAATGTGTCATAAGCACATATAATGTATTTTTAAACACTTTATAAATGCACTATAATCAATGCTACAAACTGTAATGCTTTTTCATAATTAACAATAATGATGTGTATATGCCTTATGAAAGCATTCCAGCATGTTGTGAATGTATTCAGAAGTCATTATACATATGGTCTACATATAAAATGCTCCGGTAACACTGTCTTTAAATGCCATATGTATAATAACCAATAAATACATTCATAACCTGTTATAACACATTCATAATTATTAATAAAGATAGCTATAAAGTGTAATGCATTTCCGTAAGTAGCTACAGAAATGTGCAACATGCCTTATGAATGCATTATAACATGATATGAATACTTTGACCATGAATAACTTTGACCATGATAGGAAGCATCACCCATGTTAGTTCCTGTTGTCACTTACGTTATAGCAGCTACAAACTTTTTATACATTTTTTTTGTTCATTTTTTTTAAAGAAAAAGAGAAAAGAAACATATCATGTTACCAAGAAACTGGAAAAGTACTGACACTGGAGACTCCTTCCATAACTGTTACATAAAAGTCCTTATATAAAACAAACAAACAAATAAATAAATAAATAAATAAATCTCTTTATAGGATGTTCTCCACGTGTCTGTGTAGCTTTCCTCAGGGTTTCATCCCACCTCCTAAATACACGCCTGTAGGATTAGCTGAAAACGTGTGCATGTGAATGATAAACCGGTGACATGTACAGGATGTGTTCCTGTCTATGTTTACTTCTTTTATTTTTCTAGGATAGCTTCCAGATCCATTATGACCCTGAATTAGATGAGGTTATGGACAACCTTTGAGACAGGCAAAAAAATAAATATAGAAAGAAAGAAAGAAAGAAAGCAAAATGAAGAATGAAGCTGATAGAAGGAGGTTTTCATCCATGACAGAGCACACCACATAGCGCTGTTGTATTCTCATCCCTGATTGGTCAGAAGGTCATAATTACTTTTCTATATCTGCAGATCAGACAGTATTTCCAGCTACAAGGCAAATCACAGATGTCTATTAGTGCACTTGTTCTAATACATTATTTTTTTTCCTAGCAGCAATTAAATTATTTTTGTCCAACGTGGTGTTTGGCTCTAGGTTTCAGTTATTGTAGTAAGTTATGGTTTGGTGTCCATGACACAATGAACTGAAGTAAAGAATGACACACCAGACTGTCTCCTGTGCATGCATTTGAAATGTCTAATACCATCGCTATGTAATTTGTATTAAAATTCTTTTTCAAAATTCAGTTCATTCTATTCTGGTTAATTTTAGAGAAAACACCTGCACCAGAGCTGCGACAAAATATTCTTCAACTCCAAATAGTTCATCAGAGGCAGCAGCTTGTGTTTGTGAAGAGTTCATGAACAGTTTAGCAGCTTCCACATGCATGACTGACTCATCAGGAAGGAAAGAAAAACGTCGTAATGTGTCATCTGACTTGTTTCTATCCAGAATGGCACAAAAACAATGAGTGTTGTTACGAATGTTCAATAAATGATTACATGATAATGGTAATGTGCTTATTCGTCGTACTTTTTGTTAGCTATAGTCCTATTGTAGGTTTATTAACCAAAATGATAAAATCAGGTTAAAGCATACGATACGTTAGAAATGCAGTACATTACAAATCAAAATGCTAGTAAATGATTAATAATTAATGATTTAGTGAATACAACATGCAAGGATACCTAGATTTAGTGTTAGAAATCATAAAAAAGATAATATATATATATATATATATATATATATATATATAAGCTAACAATGTATTTATCAGCTGAACTGCCATTACTGATCTCAGGTCACTCTTACAAAATGACAAAATGTATTTATATATTTTTAAATACAAAATGTATTTTATTTTGATCATTTTCATCATTTATTTTGATAGTCACATTCAGGTCTACTGGTATTATGTATCAAAACATCCTCCTTTTCTTGGCGTCACCTGGACATGTGGTCCAAGATAAGTAGACCACATTTCATTTCATTTTAGGAAAGAATGAGTTCTAATGTACGTCAGCCATTTTCTTCTACCAAATCCAATGACCATGGAAACATCTCAAGTGAGGATTTACTACCTAGCAAGCAAGAGAAGCATTTTTCCTTCCATTTCTCCTTTGTAGTGCATGCCATAATATCAGCTTCACCTCACTTCCACAGTGGAAATAACACACATATGCTAGCACCATGAACTCATGACAATTAAAATCACGATTAAACAACAGCTTAAACTTTTGTCCAGAGAACATAAATGTATAAGATATTTTCAAAATATCTTACAAAACTCTATTCTGTTTTTCCAGTAATGAATAATTCAAATATTAATCACAATTTTAGCAGGTTGTATCAGAAAATCGGATGCCATAAAAAAAAAAAAAACAATTATTTAAAAATGAAGTATACTGCACATATGAGTATCTGTTTAATAATATCATCAGTGCTCTGGAATATGGTTGTGGGTTATTAATAGAAACTCAAGTGCAGAATACCGTACTCTAAAGACTGTGCCAGGAAGACATTCCTTCATGTTATGGTGTCAGTAACTCATAAATAACTTGGCATGTTATAGTTAACGGCTTTATAAGCCATAAATCAAATGGTGTACCATACCATTAGGGTACATGTAGCTCTTTTAAGTCTTATACTGTAAATGCCTCTAGATTATGGCTCTATTAGGATATAGGAATAAAGTTGGACTAAACAATTGGATATGAATTTCATTTAATATTAAATTTGATTTAACACTCATTGGCACTTGCTGTTTTTATATTTTACAGAGATTATGAATCCATTTACAAGTCAGATGTTCAATAACCATTCCATTGTGGGACATTTCATAACACAATGAATGACAAGAGTGGAGAGAAGAAGAGAGGAGTTTTTTTCCTTAAATTAAATAAAGGCGAGAGACTGAGTCTCAGGAGTCCTGGGGTGTGTGTGCTGTGGGAATGAGATTAAGCAAGACTCCCCAGGTTACGCAATCTGCATTTTTATACATTTATACAATTACACGAGCTTGCCGAAGTGCAATGTGGACTTTGTTCAAATAGAATTTAATTTGCATTGTCAAAAAGTCCAGGCTTTTGAATGAGTCTGAGTAAATTATAATGGGAGTTGATTGTGGCAACTGTAGAGTGATCTATTTATGAGTTATTAGTATTTTATGACTGGGAGAAAATTACATTTTAGACCGAGTCATGTCTATGAGCATAATATAATAGTCGGTTGAACGACATGGGCAATTTTCTGAGCAAAATAGTTTTGGTTCTGTAAGTTTATTTTAAGACTTTGTATAGTTTAACATGCCCTCATTTGAATAATCCGCAAGCTAAACATTTAGATATTTCTTACTCCTTACACATAGACTGTGTTGTATTTTACACCAGAATAACACTTCAGTCAGATGCAAAGGGTGGAAGGATAAGTCTGGAGACGGGATCTTCATAGTAGAACTTTATTTGCAGAAGTTCTTCAGAAATACGTGAGCATAGTCGGAGTTCTGTTTTGACCTTGTCATGCAACTTGTCTCTCTTCCTGTCTAACTAAATGTGTGAAAGCCTACACAATACGTAACAAGTTTTAAGGCCATTTATAACACGTTCAGAGAGGCTTAGCTCATTGTATCTTCACTTGACAACGTGTACCACTTATCTATCTCTTTATGTACACTCTATCCTCTTATGGCGTGACATATCAGGTCAGAACACTCTGGTACAGAATACACTCACAAATACTAAGAATCACAAATATTAAGAATCAGCATAAGACAAAGTAAAGAGAAATCAAATAATTCCACAACTGTTTTCATTTAGACTGTGTTTTTAAATATGATTACCAATAAAAGCTATGCTTCTTCTTCTTCTTCTTCTTCTTCTTCTTCTTCTTCTTTCGGCTTTTCCCTTCAGGGGTCGCCACAGCGAATCATC
>CM075003.1:28065756-28091481 GCA_037576675.1 Pangasius sanitwongsei | reverse complement strand
CGTCCAACATGAGCTGTCCCTCTGATGTACTCGTTCCTAATCCTGTCCAACCTCGTCACTCCCAAAGAGAACCTCAATATCTTCAGCTCTGCTACCTCTAGCTCTGACTCCTGTCTCTTCCTCAGTGCCACTGTCTCTAAACCATACAGCATGACCGCTCTCACCACTGTCTTATACACCTTCCCCTTGATTCTCGCTGATATTTTTCTATCACAGAATAAAAGCTATGCTGTTCTAGCAAAATAATCAACAACGTGGTCGGACAAAGCCTGACATGTCACTGAGTTACTGTTACCAAGTGTTTTATTCCTCTTAGACAACAGCAATTTGGCCAGAACTACAATTTTGAAAGTGTTAAAGAACACTGTAATACTTTTATCCAATTATGGTTATAGTTTGACATTGTGTAACACGTTTTATCAGTCTATAGTTACATTTAATGTTCTGTGAAACAAGTTAATTCCTGTTCTTACTTTCATTCTAGCAGCTACAAACAGCATCTACTCTTTATTTCTCAATTAAAGTTAATAATAATAAAAAAAAAATACAGGAACAGCTCGTCATGTTACCAAGAAAATGGAAAAGAAAACTTACTTTTACTAAGCACTGACACTGGAGACTCATACATGTTAAATAAATGTCTCTATAGATAAAACGTCACCATATCAACGATTATACATTTTTCTTTATTAAGTAACAGCATGTTTTTGAGCACCATACAAATCCCTGTGAATGAGCTGTTACTATGGAAATGATAACATATGAATTTGAATTACTTATGATTTGTATTGCAGCCAGAGCCATTGTCAGAGCTGCTGTTATAGAAAATGAAAATCAACACCAAACAGAATTGTCATTTCATCAGAACCACAGCAACCAATTAATATTTGCAACCTGCTCCTTTGGTGAAGCAAAATCCTGGCACACATAATGCAGTAACATGGAGGAGATCACGCGCTACACAACTGGATTCTCGTCATCACTTCTACATGCCAAAGTCAATTTCTGCTCTCAGCGTGCTCCTCTCCTGACCTGAGACTCCTGACAATCCCATCAACCACGTGTGGAACCGGGATATAGTCTGTCATCAATGACAGAACCTTCTCCTTCTCCATAGGACTTCCCATGTGATTTTTTTTTTAATAACACATCACACTTTAAGATATTGGCAAAGTAATATTTATGGCTAAAAGTTAATTATGTTTGAGTAATTAATGCACATCTGCAAACATTTTGAGTGATTATGGAGAGCACGTTTACCAGCAGGGTTTTACATCAATTACTCATCAACAGTCCCACTGCCTCTTACAACACCACCCACCCACCCACACACACACACACACACACCAATGTGTGAGAGCTCTTGGCAAAGAGACAGCAATCTGGCTCTCCTAACCACCTGACTTTTCTCTCATTAAAGCTCCATATATATTCCCACACCTCACGCAGCACCTCTGTGTCCTGTCATTCAGAAAATCTAAAATAAAAAGTGACATAAAAATGCTACACTTCCACTAGGCCTCAATAGAGGACGGTATGCCAACACTAGGGACCCTACTGGAATTATCGGCTCAGCAAAGACATGGTTATTTATGCCCCATGTGTCATATTTTCAGTAGGCCACCCGGGCAACAGAATCTAAATTCAGCAGGGCATAGCTGAAGTTCCTTGGCCATGCAGTGCATCATAAACTCATTGGTCACTGTGGTTGCCAGAGCCTCAAATCAAATCCCAGATTCAGTGAAGACAGTATTACAATTAGACTTTATACGCTGTGGACATTTAAGACAGATAACCCACCTCCAGCCTTTCCTTTCCCAATATACAAACCTCCACCTTTCTCAATTGTTACTTTGGCTTGATTTCACGCTCATTAGCATGTCCCATTATCTCCAGGAATATTCCAGGGACTCTCTCTGCTTCCTGCCTTTCCAATTATCGTAACAGACAATATGATACAATGGTTTATGACTTTCAAGTTGTTGGAAGAGCTTCAGATTTTTTTTTTAAGCCAAGTTCTGTGGTCACATGTGGGGCATTTTTTTCTTTTCTTTTCTTTCTTTTTTTTTTTTTTTTTTTTGAAGGGCATCTGGTTCAGTCTATTCCAAAGGGAAGAGAAATGGGGGGTGCATTAAAACCTGGAAAGATCCACCTATCATTTGTTGAATCAAATTCATGCACCTGGATATAATTGTTATGCTGCTGTGCAGGGACTTTGTGCAGTTAGATGCTTACAAGGAGAGCAAATTAGTGGAACAAGAAATGTCTTCCAATGGTGAGACACAAACTCACCTGGCATCATATTTTACCTAGAAAAGAGTGGATGAAAAATATTTGGCTAAGCACATTCGTACACAGTTAAAGGGGGGGAAATGCAACAAAAATGTAACAGTTTATTACAGCATGTTGAATAATGACGAGGGTATTGTCTCAGCTTCTTAACATCTGACAGTACATTTTAAACACGCCTACATTTATTTAATTTTTTTTTTCTAGTTTATCATTAAATTTGCATTTAGTACATGCATGCAACATAAGAACTTATTTTTGTAAGGCTATTCAGCTTTGAGGACCACTTAAAAACAACAACAACAACAACTTTGATGAGCCAGTTATTTTATTCATTTTACTTCTGTTAGTAAAATGAATATTTATAAGCAGTTTCTAAGCAGTTATTACTGAAAAGCGGTTTTTCTACTGCAAATATTCTTGTGTTTTTGGTTTGAGAGGGACGTGTGTGGTTTTAAGACAGAAATTGGTACAGACAGCTTGCTGACTCAGCCAACATTGTTAGCTAGCTTGCAATTTTGACTGAAATAATGAATGAATGAATGAATGAATAAATCTTAACTGGAAGCAGTTAATTATATAGGGCTGCTCTATGGCTTAGGCGGTCAGTGACTCAGAGCCATATAAAGTCAGACATAGAGCATTCACATATAACCTGACGCTACATTCAAGCAACAAAGTAACAGAATTCATTTTCTATGTACATGTCTGACGTGGAGCCATGATTTCAGCAACACCAGCAAGCGACAAAGCAACAGAGCAGCAAGCGGCATTTGTATTCTAATAAGCAAATAAGGTACGATGTACTAAAGCGGCAAATCCAAACAATCAGCTCAATTGATTCCTCTGGCTAAACCTGTGGAGTGTGTGGTCCGACGTTTCTTCACTTCCCCTCTCACAACTTTGGTTCCTACCTGCAGTTAGTTCCTGTTTACTGTTTGATGCACAAACATGGAAGAAAAACTTAGAACTGTGGTTTCATCTTATCCTATCCTACACAGCCTCTTATTAGAGACATTATGAAGAAAAAATAAATCTTGAAAGGAAGCAGCAGAGATCGTTGATGCCTCTGGTTGTGTGTACGTAGCTAGTACATTGAGCTTGCTTTGCTAATCTGCCAATGAAGCTAGTGCAAAAGCCTGGCATGTGTGTGCACGCTGTATGCTACACATTTAAGATATACACTGGATCTAAAAAAAAAAAAAAAACTGGACAGTGCACGCCTATAAGTGACAACAATAAAATTAATACAGGGCCACAAGAGACAAACTACAAGTGACGCATGTGACTTGTCACTCAGTAGTGTGACCGTAGGGTGAGGTCATCATTTATAAAAAAGAAAGAAGTGATATAGAAAACATTTGGACAAAAGTAAATACTCTTTTTTCCCTTCATATATCAATAATGTGTAAGTTATATATATTTTTTTTAATTATACACTTTGGTTGTCACTTCTGCAAATTGAGGTGTATGCTATCTTGACATTAGGCGTATGTCTCAGCAGTGGGAATGCGGGCCAGATCTCTGTCAGTGCTCATTACACACCTAACACACTAGTGGCACACTAAAAAAAATCAGAATTTCCATCCATGCGATGCCAGGCTCTAATCTCTGTCTGTTTAAGAAAAAAGCAAGCAGCTTTTTTTTCTTTCTAAGTTTTATTAATCTAAGCTAAACAGGCTAAGCTGAGGCAGGCTCAGAATCACTTTGATGAAGGATATGTGCAGTCTCCTGGTGCATGGCGCTCAGTGTAACAGCTCATGTAGAGGAAATGGAATTACACCTCCTTTACTAAATTATACAGTTTACCCAGACAAGGAAAACTGATTAGAGCCAAATGAAGAGGTCGGGGAATATTTCACAATAAAAATGAATAAGGCCCTAAAGTCAATAAAGAAAATAGCTTACGCATGGTAAATTCATACGTCTTATCTCCATATGCATCGAATAAAGCTTAATCTAACTCATCTCTCTCTCTGACGGTTACATAATTACACGGCTTGATTCACTTTTAAACCGTACTAAACCCATGTTAGAAACTGGATCTGAGATGTTTGTATTGATTGACAGGCTGTGTGCTCTCTGGGCTTGCCAGCAATCTGGTGTGTGAGGTTTGGGGTGTGTGTGTGTGTGTGTGTGTGTGTGTGTGCCACCAGGGGCAGAGGCTGCGGTGGGTTTGGTGGAGGCTTTGTTTCGCCAAGTGTCGAGCATTAGACCTCTGGGGAAGGCAAGCAGCAGGGGATGGATTAGCCCCTAGTTTACACCAGCGCATGCTTCTCAGTGCATGGCAAACTCACTCTCTCTCCACCACCATCTTATTAGAGCAAGAGAGAGAGAGAGAGAGAGAGAGAGAGAGAGAGACCTCCTGGGACCGTTGATTCCAACTCCACTTACCTTTACTCACTCGTTTCACATTAACCATCACTCACCTATGATTTACATAATTGAGTCGAGTCAGGCTAGCTCCAGTTTTTAAATTAAAGCACAAATTCTTGCAAATGTATGAAATAGTCATTTCTTTTTTCCCTTCATTTTTGGCTTAAATGGACAGATTAACCAAAGCACATGGACTGGTTTCGGTATTCTCTGAATTTAGCCCACTCTCTCAGCCTTGTTAAAAAAGTGAGAAAACCCAAGATCACTTTTCATCCACATGTTTCCTCTACACGAGTGCACCTGGAAGGCGCTTGGGGAATGGACGGTGTGCGGATCGGACTCGACAGAGATCGGTACTTTTTCACTGGCTGGCTCTGTGTGACATCGGCAGGCCAAACAGCTGGCAGGTGTTCCTGAGAATTTCTTCCTCTGCCATAACCATATCTGTGTTTTCTCCTGTGTTGGAAAGAGTGTAAAACACACTCACTTCAGTAAAAGTCCTGCTACTGTAGTAATGATTCACTTGAAATTACTCGAGTAAGAGTAAATAAGTCACCTGGTGAAAAACTACTTGAGAAATTACTTTACAAATGACTATTTGTACAAGTCTACAATTGACAAATCCAAAAATGTTTTATTTTCTATCCTGTTCTTATGCTAACTAACTGGGTGAGATAGGCTGAAGTGAACACCACCTCCATTATCACTAGTATATAACAAGAGTTAACATTAGCTAGCTAGCTAATTAGCCAAATGCTGTTGGGGTTTCAGTAGCTTACTAGCTTAATTAGCTAGCTAGCTCGCCAGATCATGCGAATCCTTACATGTTTCTGGCTTACCTATCTCGCAATGATGTCCCTTACACATTAACCTGAACATATCTAGCAGAACCTATATATTATACTTAACCCTTGTGTTTTGTTGACATTGCCTTTATTGCTTTGTAGTTTGGGGTCCCAGAGACCCCAATGTTGCATATGTAAAAAAAAAAAAAAAGTAGCATTGTGTTCATAATTGACCATGTTTTATTCCAAATATTTTTATATCATTCTATACCAAATATTTCAAAACACTGTACACTGAAGATAATTGCATTTTTCACCCTCTTTTATAACAACAAATTGGGCTTTGTTGGGCATATATATGAGCAGACCACCTTCTTCCTTTGCTCCATGGTCCAGTTCCGATGCTCACGTGCCTCTTGTAGGTGCTTTCGGCAGTGAACAGAGGACAGCATGGGCACTCTGACCGGTCTGCGGTTATGTAGCCCCATGTGCAGCATGCTATGATGCGCTGTGTGTTCTGACACCTTTCTATCATAACCAGAATTAACTTTTTCAGCAATTTGTGCTACAGTAGCTCTTCTGTGGATGGGCTAGCCTTCATTCTCCAATGAGTGAACAATCAATGAGCCTTGGGTGCCCATGACCCTGTTGCCGGTTCACCGGTTGTCCTTCCTTGGACCACTTTTGGTAGGCACTAACCACTGCATACTGGGGACACCCCACATGACCAGCCGTTTTGGAGATGCTCTGACCCTGTCGTCTAGCCATCACAATTTGGTCCTTGTCAGAGTCGCTCAGATCCTTGCCCTCGCCCATTTTTCCATGCTTCCAACACATCAGCTTCAAGAACTGGCTGTTCACTTGCTGTCTAATGTATCCCACCCCTCCTTAACAGGTGCCATTGTAATGAGATAATCAATGTTATATATATATATATAGATTAAAAATCTATTAGAAAATTTATATTATCCTGGAAAATAACATAGGTTATATTTGGGGTAAATCTGACCCCAAATAAAGACACATTATGTATAAATTTACAATACATCAAGATGCTCAGCCTAACTGACTGCTGGTTTCTAGCCCTGCAAGCCACAAAGCCTGGATGGAAGTAACACTCAACTAAGGCTTTACTTTGCACAAGACGTGGAATGTGTTTGTGTGTGCCTTACAGATATTTTTTTTGGCATTTCACACACATTACTTGGGTTTTTGCACCATTTCTTCCCATGCAGATCTGCCAGCTTCCATGTTTTAGAGCTTCTGTTGGTGCTGCTACAGTTGGAGTATCAGGGGGTTCAGCCTGACTTTGGATCTCCCGGACAATGCTCATAGCTGGTTGTGATCCAGGAAGATGCTTTCTCCTCTCTATTTGAGGCTTGACATGGGCCTGACCCAGCTATTCCAAGAAAATTCTCCTCTGATTCATTTTGCCACAATTCCAATCACTGTTGATTTCACACCAAATGGCAAAAGCACTGTAAGTGCTTACATCAATGATGTTGAAAAAAAAAAAACACACCATCCAGCTGGAAATATTGCCCTGCCAGTATGAGCATTCCAGAGACTTCCTGTTGCTTCACCTCTGGACCTGTATACTCCTGCCAGAATTAGCAGCCCAGTGTAGGCTTGCGGGAGTTTCACATCTATGTCTTTCCATGTTTCTCCATACACCCGCCTCCCCTCTATGTTTGTCATCTCAAGAATGATGTTTTCTATTAGAGGTGAGATGTGTAAAGCTGATCTGAGGTCGTACCACGGCTGGCAGCATATCTGGTAGGGCCTGGAAGCATTTTGATTGTATTTTCCACACTAAGTATGCCCCATCTCTCAGGTAGAGATACAGACCATAATAAATTTCCATTTTTAGATGTGAAGGTATCTGGTCTACATAACTGAGCAACAGGCTCGCGCAATGATTCAGAAGGGTCGACCTCAAAAAAAAAAAAAAAAAAAAAAAGAATCTCAGAGGAGGATCCGCCATAATCAAGGTCCTTCACACTGCGTGAGAGAGACAGAGAGCGAGAGAGAGTCAGCTTTACTATCAAAACCAGAAAAAAAAAAACTAAACGCACAGGAAAATCTATTACATTCAGTCATATTTTATAATTGGGGTTAGGGAGACCGCAAAGAGAAGGTATGTATAAATGTTATGTATACATTTTTGAAGGGGGTGTCTGGAACACAGTGTCAGTAGAAAATGATTGTTTATTTGCAGATCCCATAGAATTAGGAAAAGTCATTAAGTATCAAGTTGATTAAAAAATGTTAAGTATGTTTTTTCAGCTGTTAAAGAGGCTCTATGGTCTCAGAGACTCCAAACAGAACATAAGGGTTAAGACAACAGACAATTGCTACCAAAGATCTTAAATTTAATACAGAGCTTTCATACTGTAAAACATCTAAAGATCTGGCTATTAGGTTTAGCGCACTCAGCTATATAGGAGACCAAAAATAAATGTAGTGAAATCAAATATTTTATTTTTAAAAGACTCAAGTAAAAGTAAAAGTACTGTGATTTAATATCATGCTTGAAATATCCTTTTCCATGAATCAGCCATAATAGGTTATAAAAGAAAAAATAATATTTTTAGTCCAACAAGATTCATTCGTACCAGTTACCTGAACATATTCACCAGTATGAAATATCTGGAATATTCCACAATTCGCATGTTCAACAGGAAGTTGCATCGTCTGACTTTCCTGAAGATCGTGGGAAGAAGAAAAGTACATTCTTGTATTCTTTTGTCTTTATTATTGATGATATTGTGGTATTGAGACACAGTTAAAAATCGTGTTACTGAAATTCTATAAAACAGTGACGTTTAAGTAAATTGTTAGAATGTCCTTAATGTCCTCATGTCATTAGCATGAATGCTAGTTAACTACATTTTGTGCATTTGCTAATTCTATGCTTAGAAGCTCAATGCTATTACTCATTTAAGAGCCAAATGGAGCCTGTCAGCAAAAAAGGAGATTGTTGCCTGAGAAGGGTCAACACTATTTTGAATGATTAAATGTATGATTTGTAAGGTTCAGTGTTGATAAATAAAAAAATAAAAATAAATAAAGTTTCTTTTTTAATGGCACCCCAATCATGGAGTCACCCAAAACAAATTTTACTTAATATGGCTCAACATCAATTATATATATATGGATTATCTACAGACTTATCAACTCATCCCCAATCCTGTCACACTTTTAAATTCAGTTCACTCTACTGATACATTTTACAACATTGTTGGAAAAGGAAGATTAAAAATAATTCGACGTTGTTTTTAAATGGATTATTCGGAGTGTTTAAAGCAGACCTTGTAAATAAAGTGTTTCTAATATTCCTATGTAGTGTCTTGGAGTAGTGCAATCTCTGGTTGTCTTCAAGCTTCTGAGGTTCCTGAAGAATCTGTGTGCTTGTTACTAGCTTTCACACTGGCATCATTTTCACAGCTCTCATTGACTTGTGCTCGTTGTGCTTTAACACCAGAGGTGCTGCTGGGTGTTACTGGGTCTTTCCTCTGGAGGATTTTCTGTATTGGCTGCCAAACTCTTTAACTATCACATCTTTCCCTCTTCCCTCTGTCTTGCTCTGTGGTCGTTCGGAGAGACAGCATTTCCAAACTGAGCCAGTTTCTTTCTTTTGATAACTGAAATGCGTAATTGTAACTCACTGTTTTTTTCTTTCTTATTATTTATTATTGTAAGCTAATTGGTCAGAACCTGGGAATCACTGCTGTAAAATCAACAGAATGAATTAAACAGTTACTTGATTCAAAGCTGTTTTATTCAAGTAATACTAACATGGCTATTAATTTGCAGTCTTTAGGAATCAAAGTCTGCAAAACAAGTTAGTTCCTGTAATCACTTACGTTGTAGCAGCTGTAAACAGTCAGTCCCTCACCAGGCTTTCTATTTTTCCTCTCTCTTGAAGTTAATGAGACAAAAACACAGCTTGTCATGTTACCAAATAAGCTCTTCATTCTGAAGACATTGCTGTGCTGGAATTTGTGTTAGTAAGGTGTTGAGCCACCTGAGCAGCTTTAGTGCTCTTCAGCATGGGTTCTACAAGTCTCAGGAACTGAACTGGAGCGAAGAACATGGTTCTTCCAAAAGATCTTCTCTCAGTTGATGTTGTGATGATGGTGGTGGAAAGCACTTTCTAACACGTCATTCCAAATTCTCCCATAAGTGTTCAGTTGTGTTGAGATCTGGTGAGTGTGAAGGCCAAAGCATATGGTTTATATCATTTTCATCCTCATCAACCCATTCAGTGAGCCTGGGATGAGGGCGGAGTCATCCTGGAAGAGACCACACCCATCAGGATAGAAATGTTTCATCATAGGGTAAAGGTGATCAGTCAGAAGAACTTTGGATTGATTTGCAGTGAAAGACACTTTTCTCTAAGGGGATAAGTGGACACAAAGTACGGCAGCAAATAAATAAACACGCCCTACAGTGTAACAGATCCTTCATGTTTTCCTTCATATGTATAAATTTAGTTACATAATACATACACACAATTTCAGGTGATTCCCTTCTTCATTGGGTGCTTTGGTGCTTATCTTCAGGAGGGTGTAAGCACTTGTTCTGCAATTCTATGTTACTTTTTTATCATAAAGATTTAGCTGCAAACACAATAAAAATAAATTATAATAATATCCACTATGTAACACAGCTCTGCTGCTTACTCAACGATCCACAGATCACTCTACTTGACACTCACTACAGTAGCTTCACAGATCACAGCTTGTACAGGTAGCATTACACACTCTGAAAGCTTTTACACATCCACTTCAGCTATAGACACGCGGGCCTGGTCCCTAGGGCCGAGTGTTTCACCAGGCTTAGATTTGATTTGTCGATTTGGGGGCGTTGGGGCAGAGTGAAGGCCATGCTCTAATGCGGCCGAGACAATAGGCCTTCACTAATCAGGGACCTCAAGGTTGCCGTGAGGTTAATTGTAATGCAGGTGGTACATGGGGAGGGGGTGAAAAAGAAGTGTTGACTGCTTTACTGCCATAGCACACACTGTGTTTTTGAACGTCAGGCCCCTGGGGCCAGGATTTGCCTTTCTGTCCCCTGTTCTCTCCCCTGTGTCCCCTTCACCTTTTAATCTCTTATTATTCACCCATTCTCTTTCGGCCCACCGTGTGTTAAAGAAAACCTTTCACAAATGTCAAAAAGGAAATGTAAATATTGAGCCCGTCCTGCTTAGCGATGGCTGTTGTGATGCGAAGAGAAGCCATTGTTGGCCCTGCAGGGGCCTCAGTACTGCGTTTTACATTCACCGGAAGTGACCCATTGTATCATTGTTATTTGTTTAAATTGACAGGATTGAAAGAACATCTCTAAATAAGAAGGTGCTGGTGAAAAGAAGATGGCATGGCTTCCTTCGGTCGTTTACGTTAGCTTTGTTAGGTGTCTTAGCATCAGTCTCTACTTAGTTTGCTTTAGCCTCACTGGGTTATAAGGACTTATCTTAATTAGCGAGCTGTCAATGTTTCAATAAAGCCAGTCCGTATTCGTTATATTCTACAACAGTGCTTTAGTGTTTTAATGCCTTTCGAAATTTAAGGTCAATATATTACAAATTCTATATAATTTGTGTGTCTTGCACTTTTTCACAATGAGCCAAGAGAAGAGATTGTGTTGCATGCTGATTTTTTTTTTACATTGAAGTTCAATCAGTGTTTCAAGGAACAGACTTTGAATACACCCTGTTAATCCAATCACAATGTGTGTCCAGCTCATTGATTAGCATTTATTTAACTAATACACTACGTCAACGATAGAAACAGACAGTTAACCTTCTTCACTTAATGGGCAGCTCTTCATGCCTGTTAAGTGACTCTACGTCCCTCCCTCTCCACATCTTTGTCTGTCCCCCTCCTCCAGTCCCCCCCTTTTTTCCCTTCTTAGTCAATAAATACTGTGACGACACTTCAAAGGTCTCTGTTGGTGTGACGCCTTTTATGTTAAATGTGTTTTAGTAGACCCAGTTGTTGGCAAGAATGAACTAGCATTAGTAAAGGACAGATAAAAGGCAAAGCGTTTGCCTCATCTTATGAAGAGAGAAGAGAAGAGAAGAGAAGAGAAGAGAAGAGAAGAGAAGCGAAGAGAAGCGAAGAGAAGAGAAGAGAAGAGAAGAGGGGAAAAAAAAGAAAAACATGGCCTTGTGTGCCAACCTGGCTGGCCAAATGCTCGCTCTGTTTATTCAGCTGAGAATTGGATCATAGCCAGAGCATCTCAGTCTCACGCCATCATCCTCCGCACAGCACATGTGGGCAAAATACTTATAAGTTTGCATTTGGTAACATGACAAATGAGATGGCATGGAGCTGCAGGGGGAGACTCCGGCGAGACAGTGGAAAAGCAAAGCGAGAGGACGGGAGAGTGCCACTTTATTTCTGCCGAGCCCTTCTCCTGTCAGACCAGGCGCTTTGAGAGGGCCATTTCACATTCAAGTCACTGTTGTTTCTTTTCATAAAACGTTCTGGGAGAAAGACATGCTCAAAGAAAAAAAGGCGGTCAAAAAGAAAGCAAGAAAGTGCCAGGGAGGGGGGCGAGGAAAAAAAAATTGTTACAATGTTTTTTCTTTTTGCCAAAAAAGGCGAACAAAGGCACTGTAGAGTGAATTGTAACAGACAAAAACGTGAGTTCCAGTAGGTCACAGAGTCGCTGAAGACACAGAGGGGATCTTGTGCCTGAGCTTAAAGTCTCTGGGGCTCAAGTGGGCTGCATTACTCCCAACCGTTTTCCCTGGCTCCTAGTGACCATGTCTTGAGCCATCTCCTGCCTGTGCAGGAATAAGAAATGCTTTCATTTAGACACTGACATACCACTGCTTGCAAAAAAAATGCATATTTTATTCCATGCTTTCAGATTAACTTTAATCCAAAAGTTTCTATCATTCAAATAGTATTAGCACACTGATTATGTACATTGAAACAGAGAGATATGATCCACAGCTTTCATGTCTCCTCTACTCTCTGTGACCAGGGCGTTTGACAGACTTAAAAAAAAAAAGTAACACTGTTTTGCCCATCATCTTATGTTTAGCAAATGAAATTGGATATGTGACAGCAAACGGGATGGGAAAAGCCGGCCGTCTGATTAAAGAAGCATCATTACCTGTGCATTTGAGACATCCGGCACGTCCCCATGCATCCGCCTGGCACAGACATGGGCAGGAAATCCGTCGCTCCTTCTGATTCTTAAATACGTCTGAAATCTAATATGTCACTACACGAGTCACTTGAGAAATGAGAGAGTAAAAATCAGAGAAAAATCAGCATACTTACTGTACCTGAGTAGATCAGGTTATGACAGGTGCGAGTGCAGGGACTGGTTTGATCAACCTGACGTGATTTTTTTTTTGGACATTTAATATTTTTTTTTGACTGCACTCATCACCTCCTAATCAATATGAGGATTTGCTCTCCTCTATGCCACCAATGCACTCACTTTATTAATATTCATACGTTCATTAGCATGAGGCTGGTGCCGGAGCTGGTGCAGTCTAAGGGGTGCGCTAATGTAGCCACTCAATGCAAACATTGTTTCTAGGGAAACCAGCTTAATGAGGTGCCTACGGAAAGGGTGAAACTGTAAACTGATAACACCTTCTCACAGGGCTTTGCTTACCTGAGCAAACACACACACTCTCTCTCTTTCTCTCTCCCACTCTCGCTCTTTTGCTCTCTCTCTCTCTCTCTCTCTCTCTCTGCCTCTCGAGATGGCACCTGCAGCTGCAAGGTGCAGGTTACCATAATTTCAATTTAAGAGTGTGAAATCCCTTTGCATGTCAACTCACTTTGCAATTTACCTGCCACTGACTACATCTGCTTCACAGCTGTCTGCTTTAATCATATAAAATGCTACTAATATTAAAGTAAACTCACATTAATGCTATGGGTGAGTGAATGGATGGATGGATGGATGGATGGATGGATGGATGGATGGATGGATGGATGAATGAATTAATGGATGGATGAGTGAATAGCTGAATGGTATGGGTGGGTGAATGGAAGGATGAAGGGATGGGGATGGATGGATGGATGGATTGATGGATAGGCATGGGTGGGTGTATTGAGGGAAAGGTGGATGGGGATGGATGGATGGGTGGATGAATGGATAGATTTATGGATGAGCTGGATTGATGGGTGGGCACGAGTGGATGAATGGGTGGGTAAGTGTGGGAGGATAGATAGAAGTGTATGGGTGGATGGATGTATGTATGTATGGAAAGAAGGATAGATGGATGGGTATGGGTGGATATATGGGTATTAGTGGATGGATATATATATATATATATATATATATATATATATATATATATAGGATGGATGGGTGGATGGATGGATATGGGTGGATTGATGGATAGATGCAAGGATAGATATGGGTTGGGTGTATTGTTTGTATTTGGAAACTCAGATCCTTCAATGTATGTACCAAATTGCTGGAGACCTTCTGCCAGTCTGTGGACACAAGTACAATAATCTTTGCTGCAATCAACTGGGAGAGCAGAATCAGAGCTGGTGATACAAAGAAGCTGAAGAAGCAAATCAGGAAACCTGGATCCATCCTAGGCTGCAAACAGGACACCCTGGAGATGTTGGTGGTAAGGCGGATGGTGGACAAAATCAAGAGGATCATGGACAATAGCAAACACCTCCTCCATATCACACTGGCCAAACAGTGGAGCTTGTTCTCCAGTAGATTACAGCAGCTTCTCTGTAACAAAGAAAGGTACAAGACGTCATTCTTGTCCACTGCTATCTGACTCTACAAGTGAGTCAACAACGAGGTTGGGGGACATGGACATGACCACTGAGTTTGTACACCCAACTACTTCACTGCATATAGCACAATAATTTTTACATAGGGTCACTGCACATTCTTAAACACACACACACACACTGCCACTTTACTTATGACTTTACTTATGACTACTGTACATTTTTATACACACACTAAACTGCTCATCACACATGTGTAATGTACAGTTTTAAGCCTGCCAACCTGTAATATATTTCATACAGTTAATCTGTACAGGAATCTTTGTCTGTAAATAACCTGGACAGCTATTTATCTGTATATTTTTATTCCGTCTTATTTGTGGCATATTCTGAGTTTATTGTGTATTTTTAAAGTCTTGTGAACTGGTAAGTCTTAGTCTTCCATGTTGCTCTTGTTTTTGTGGCTGTTGTAACACCAAATTTCCCCTTGGGGATCAATAAAGTACTCTCTATTTATTGAGGGAAATGTAGATGGTGATGGATGGATGGATTTATGGATGGTATGGGTGGATGGATGAGTGGGTATGGGTGGGAAGATAGATGGAAGTGTATGGGTGGATGGATGGAAGGATAGATGGATGGGTATTTGTGAATGGATGGGTGGGTATGGGTGGGTATGGATGGAGAGGTTTTTGGATGGACGGATAGATGGATGGATGGGTATGGGTGGATGGATGGATGAATGGAGAGATGGGTGGATAGATGGTGGGGTGTAGAGATAGATAAACAGACAGATATAAATAACTAAACAAACAAATAAATAAAAAAAAAAAAACACAAGCTCATGTCCAGATTTCCCTAACACCAAAAAAAGAGTGATAGTACAGCATTTGGAATTTTTGCTTGCACTTGCCTGAACAGTTCCAAACTAAACCAATCAGCGTGCTCTCCCTCAGGTATAAAACCATCCCACTCGGAATATGCAGTGAGTGTAAGGAGGCTTGGAATAATGGGAGAGGGAATAATAGCCTGGGAGAGACAGAAGCCCAGGGAGGGGTGAGAGTAAAGTGGAGCTGGGGAAGCACTGTAGGTTGGGCTGGATAATTGTGTCTGCTTAGCCAATAAACGATGTAGTAAAAGCCATCTGGCACACATCATCAAGGGATTAAAAAAAAAGCGAGAGAGGGAGAATTGATCTAGCTGAAAAACGTGTCCAGCTGAAAGAAGGCAAAAAAGGTACGCTGAATAGAAGAAAAAAAAAAACCAGAAGTGTGTAAATATAATCTTAACTGAATAAAGCTTGTGATATAGATGACTGTATTTACATTTCTGTTTGTTGATGCCCTCTGGGGAACAAAAAAAGATGAGTGATGAACTCTTGTAATATAATATAACATGTAAAGAATAAAATATAACTGAAAAAAAAAAAAATCAATGTGTAAGTTGTAATGCAAAAGGTCGTTCATTATTTTCCTATAACAGAACAGCATGAAATGTTTTCTGTCTCCTATACCACAGCAACTTCCCAATGATTATTGTTTTTATTAATTAAAGAACAACATGTCATATTTTTAATCCATTTTAAATTACATTCAATGCTGTGGAACATCCACAAAACAAGTTGGTTCCTGTTATCACTTTTGTTATAGCAGCTATAACTAGTCCTTCATTAGCCTCTCAAAAAAAAAAAAAAATACAATTGTCATGTTACAGTAAAACTATGAACTATAAAGTCCTGTGTTCTAAAGCCTTTCCCCTTGGTGAAAAAGCTATTGACTCTTACAAAGCACTGACACTGGAGACTCCTTACAGAAATCTTCAATATATACCAGTTATGCGTTTTTCTTTCTTAAGTAAGAGTCCTTATTAATCTTAGATTATGTTACCTGTGATTTGCACCTGCTCTACTGTCACAGCTGCTGTTATAGAAAATGAATCAACACCCGCTTCTGACCAATCAGATTCAAGAATTCTGCGGTATAAAATATAATAAACTGGTACCTCGGTGTTTAACATGACATAAATGTTACTTTAGCGACTAAATTGCATCCTGACCCTCCTTATTGAACACTCTTAGTTGTTTTTGATTATTGCACAATACCATGCTATATTTATGACACATTTTTAATTCAATAAATATGATTAGATGTACAACACAGATAAAACCTATGATGTAATACAAACACAGCTGGGAGCCCTGAGCCAGACACACGCACTGTTTACAATATCATGTCCCCGTTTGCAGTGCTGTAAACATGTAAGTTAGGTAAGAATGCTGGCATAAAGTTACTCTTCAAACCAAATTTTCTTTTACAAATTCTCATACTCTGAGATCTCTATGCAAGCGTATAAAACATGACACTTTAAAAAGATGTTAGTTCTGCCAACATGGGACAGATTTTTGGTGTCCTGTCAATGTTCCTTAGATTTGCAGATTTACCTGCCCAATATGACAATAAAGCGTGTGTGTGTGTGTGTGTGTGTGTGTGTGTGTGTGTGTGTGTTCTCGTTATTCAAATTTGGTACCAATCATTCATTAAGTCTCAGATAATATACAGTAGTTCTACTGGAATTATAAGAAATTACCTGAAGCCAAATAACCAAATAAGCATCATTTTAGAAATTTGTCAAAACCACCTTGAATATATTTATTTTTTTAAAATGTTTGTATCTGGTCAAAATCTCCAGAAAAATCAGAAGATTTCAAACATCAATGGTGATGTGATTTCATATAATACCAGAATGAGTCAAATGAAAACCTTATTTATTTATTTATTTATTTATTTGCATTGTTTTCTGCAAAAAGGTGTTACAAATGATTATATCATTTTTCTACACAATCTTGATTTTGGTCAATGCTCCAGAGTTTAACAAGTATCCTGATTCCTCTAGAAAAAAATGTGCACTTTTATGGTTTTCATTTGACTCACCCTCATATTATATTAATGATCATGTAAGGAAAAGTATACGTTTTGAAAACGTAAAACCCTTTTACTTAACTTATTTCTAGGACTCTAACATTGAAGTCACTAAATGAAAAGGAAATAACTGAGAGATAATACCAAGTGCAAGTAGTGTGTGCTGAACACAATACTGAACTTGTATGTATTTTCCAAACATAAGTACTCAATGATAGTTTACCAAGCAATTAAGATACCATGATGATTAAAAAAAAAACAAAAAAAAAAAACCCTACAACAGAGTGTTTTGCTGTCAGAAAAGGTTCCAAGTAAAACAATTTTAGGAGGCTACAAATTCTTGATTTTCCAATGAACCTTAAAAAACATTTTTAGAAATAAATATTATTTATAAAATATGACCACTAGCACTGCCCCTAACTCTAATCTTTATCCTTAATCGAATTTAATCTTGTATCTTTTCATATGATTTGAGATGCATAACTTCTTCTAAAATTACAGACATGAGACGTTCTGCCATAAGCAAATGTTTTACAATCTACATGGATCAACACTTGCTAAGGTTTTCAGGTCAAACACCATCTTTTGGCCTCTTAAAGCGATTGGATTAATCAGCTTCCTGTTCTGAGAGAGAGGCATTTGCAGAGGTAGGCATAAAGACAGAGGGTACATGAAGGCCAGTGCTTTGTTGTTTTGTCTGCAGTCAATATTCATAATCTGTGAAGAGAAATGCCAAAAAAGCCCTTTTCATATTGCTTTATAAGGAAGGAAAAAAAAGTCAATTGAGTCACTTCAGAGCTGCATATCTAATCAAATATGAATAAAGCCACTTAGGAGGCCATTCTGCTCTTGTTATTGTGACATTTCAATAGGACATGGAATCTCATCTCTCTGTCGATGTCAACTCCGCTCAGCAAAAAGACAATACTCGCCTGACCTTTACAAATAAACTAGCGCCTCGATTTCATTAAAGGCTCCACTTAGCCAATCGTTTGCACCCTATAAATCAGTCCAAGTGAATCTATTCTGCATTGCTTAATTGAAAGTCTGTTTTTTTTTTCTTTTTAGGCTGTACTAGGACTTGATGAAGGAGTGTGTGGTGATGGATGAAGAGATCAGCACAAACCGTTTGAGGGAATCAGGTTGTGATTGATCAGTGCCCTATGGGAGAAAGTAAGAAGACTGGATCTGGCCTTCACTCCACAACTCCCAGATTAAAGCCTTAACAACTCAGCCTGTCCTTCTTCGTCTTTTTTCTCTCTAATGGCAGTGTGTGTGTGTGTGTGTGTGTGTATACAAGCTGGCGATGGATGAGCCGCTTGCCTGTGAATCGTCCCCGTGTCTTTCATGAACTTCCTTCAGTGGCATTTTCGAGCACCGCTATTGGGCCCGTTTGTTCAATTTAAAAAGCGGGCGATTTATTGGCGTAGCCCGTGGAGCCTTCTGTAATCCCAGAGGACATTTTTGTTAGGGCTTAGTTGTGGCCTTAGTGATGCCATAGTGCAATACTGTAAACTGACTTCAAAGAGTGTATTATTCTCTGACGTAAAGAGCATGAAGTGCGTAATGACTTCACGGGACTGGAGAAGCAAAGGACCAACTTTCCATCTGGACCTGTCTTTGTCTTTCTCTCGCAGCATCACTTCTGTCTGTATATTTGGAATTTAAGTAAAAGCAGGGGCAGCATGTGTGTGTGTGTGTGCGCGTGGGTGCTTGTGTGTGCAGTGGATGCCGCTACGGATGTGTGTGTGGGATAGGAACAGTCACAGGGTTGTCAGGATGTGTGTCATTTAGCTTGACCCCTCTATGAAGCCTACTATTTCCCAGAGAATAGTCAAAGCAACAAAAATAGTAAAATGCATAGCATGCTGGGAATTGTTGGGTACTTTAAATAAGAATGTGTAATATTATAGTCTTTATACTATCACTATCAATATATTGTTTCTAAACTATCACCGTACACAAATCCTATTCAATTTTATTTATATATCGCTTTGTCATATTGCAAGCTTAAGCAGCCACTGTATATTTTTTTGTGTAAAAAATGCAAATCTTGCAACTTTGTCATTAACTGTCCTATCCACTGTTCCTCCTACACTGAAAATGTTCATCGACCGAACTTGGGGCAGTATAGTTCCCACCCCAATGGTCCTCTATTAGCACTTGTTGCAGTTCCCATTTTGACCACTAGGTGCAATAATAATGCTATGAAGCCAAATAGGGCAGTGAGAACATGCCTTGTTACACTCTGATTGTGCAACATCTAGAAAGGAAAGCAAATCAACAGAACATCAGTTTATGTCTGTCAAACAGTAACATTTTTGTTGACCGTTGATTATTCAAAGAAGCAATTCGTATTTGAACATAACCTAAAATGGAGTTGTGAATAAGGACACAAAATCAATCATGAAATCTGAAGTAAATATCTGTTAAACTTGGATTAACAACAACCATTTCTTTTGTTTTTTTGGCTAGAAAAAGGCCAGCTGCCAGCTGAGACATTGCTATGGTCTTCTTTCTTCCCTGACGAGTCAGTCAAGTGTATATTCTGTACACTGTTCATGAACTGATCCAGAAAAAAACGTTGCTCTTTTAAAGCCTGGTCTAAAATCCATCCAAATCAAGAATGTCACTTTATATGATGTGACTTAAAACAGTTTTTGTGATTAAAATAGCCATGTGGACGGCTATATGGCCCATTGTTATAAAACTTGAAGTGATTGTTCAGTTAAACCTGAAGTGAATTCATTTTAAGTAAACAATTATTTTCAAATAATTAAATGTTACTGAATAGCCCTTTTAATGCTATAGCACTATAGCTTTTAATAATAGACATTTACAGAAATGGATGTAGATTTCGATCCTAATGAGCAGACCAAAGATGACAGTGTCAAGGAAAATTCTCTGAGACGACACGAGGAAGAAACCTAGGGAGGAACCAGACTCAGAAGGGAGCGCATTCTAATCCATGTGACACCTGATATTCAGAATAATAAATCATTACAGTATACAGGTGTAAAAGTGTGCTCAAAGAATGTTTCACTATGAGTAGATTGTGAATAGAGTCCTAGGATGAGCACAGGACAGTAAAATAAAAGAAGTAAAAAGGGAAAATGGAGTTTACCTACAATTTCTAGCATATACAATAATTCATAATATACTTACCATTTTGCGGTTTGTAAACTGAGAGAAGGTTTCATTTTCATGGCTTTATTCCATATGGCAATATACTCTATTCTTTATTCTTGTCAATATGTTTATATCAAAACACATATAAATTAATGCCACAATTCTGTACTACACATCAAGGGAGACAAAAAGAGGGAACATCCTTCTCTCAAGAGACATAAAAATAGCTGTGTCCACTGCTCTGTGTCAAAGTTAGGTCACTCAGTGGGGTGTAGACTTCAAAGCAGGCAGGGAATTCTCCGAAAACAACTGCTAGCAATTTCAAATCAACACACATTGTCTCTCCTCCCAGACCTCAAGCCTAAAATATTCTCTCCATCAATAGCCATATGCACAGAGGTATCTAATTTCTCTACATGTACGTGATTAGTGTTTGTGTTTTTTTTTAAAAATGTGCCATTTGGTCATGTCTCTAATTTGACTTTGCCTTACTATTCTTGAATGTAGAAAAATGGGAAAGCAGCAAACACAATATTTGTATTGTCATTCATACAGAGTGGGAAAAATACATTGTGCTCACATGAGACTCATCAGAGCAGCAGTTTGTGAAGTGACCATGGAGAGATGGTGGTCTCATCGTAGTCAGAATAGCCCGAGAGAGAGAGAGAGAGAGAGAGAGAGAGACGGCAATAGAAGACCTGCCTATTTTGCCTAACAGTATGTGGGAAATGAAAGTGACCCACCAGGGTTAAAGGCCAAAAAACATGTCAAGAATTTCCCAGGATATATTTCAAGGACAACGAAAAAAAAGGTTCGCTTTCATTTTGTGCCTCACAGCTCAGTATATATGTATTCGAACGTCTCCTAATGAATAACGGGGGAGGCAAGAAAAGGCGAGTGGAGACGATTACAATCCGTCAATAGAGACACAAGGAGACATGGTCATTGTGGTGTGCTGATGGGCTTGGCCTGTGTTGCATTGTGGGTAAGTAGCACTCGCTCTGGCCTCAGCAGGAAGCTGGCTGTTCTGGCCAGTCCTCAGGTGCTGTCATTCTCCCCTCCACCATATTAATTATGGGATAAAGACTCTAATCCCTCGCCTTTGAAGCTGCTGCCTGGTTTTCAAGGCTGCACTTTAGGACAGAAAGAGATGGAGAGAGAGAGAGAGAGAGAGAGAGAGAGACTATATGGCATTAAAGTGAATAAAAAGGCACCCCATTTTTTCTCTCTTCCTTTTTAAACGCTTATTTTCATTACCCAGTCCACACTCCCTGTCCGGATCTCTGAGTTAATGTATGTAGAAGGTGATGTATTGTTATTTTAGCCTTGATGCTGATGCCATATTTAGCTCTGGAGTTAAAACTACAAATCAGAATCTCTGTAGATGGTGCTTTTTTATGCATGCTGAAATCCATATATAATTGGATCCCTGGATTACTGGCCCCTGCAAACATCATTAGCATTCGGCTTCACCGTATATACATCAATGCCCTGAGTGAACTGTCCTCACACACGTTTTGTTTTGCTGCTCTATATTCTTTTCACACATACAGAGTTATAAAAAAATAACAATTCCGATTAAGTCTGAAGTTAACAACTCAGTTAATTTGTATTGTTATCATTTTATGGAGATTTCTTATGGACTTATTCACTCTGAAATAGATTCAGTTGGGGATTCTTGATAAATATAAATATAAATAAATATAGGTGAAGCTCAGCAGTTTGGAGACAAAATGGAAATTTCACAAGGCCACGTCATATTGAAGAGCATAGCAATTTGCAATTATATTCCATTCAATTTCATAAAGATTAATTCATAAGAAATAATGCAAGCCCTAACATCACCCCTAACCTTTATAATTAACATGATCTTTAGTGGCATTCAAGATTTACTTTATAATGACTGTTTTAGTTTAAACTTCTTTCATCGACATGTTGCTCTATTTTTACTTTAGTTATCAGTTTCCTATATTACCCACAATGCCACTGATAGTGGCACATTGGGATTTAACCCTTGCTTCATCTCTACCTAAAGAAAGTGATGCAGCGGCACTTTAGTCCTTCAGTATGTCCAGCTCTCTCCTCATCTGTACACTCTGTTCAGATGGATTCATCTTTCATGTTAATATCGCTGTCATCTCATAGATCTAACTACCCAAGCCAAGTCTTTGCTGTAACTCAGCACAGCAGCGTTGTATAGCCGCACTGCATTCTGGGACTTTGATTTGAACATTTGCACTAACATCTCCACTGTTCTACACTGGTTTTCTCATTAATATGATAGTAAACATCACTGGAAAATGGTGGGAAAAGAAGCTTTTGGGAGCTAAAAGCAAAACCTAAAACCTGAAATTGTTTTCAGATTAGATGGCATTGTAACTGCTCTAGCAATACCAATGTCCCCTCGTGATACGACACAAAAGCACTAACTTCTCACAAGAGCTCATGTACTATTAATAGACAGGACCAAGGTATGCCATGGACTAAACTAGCTTCCTTTGCATCTCATAGGAGTGTAGCTGAGGTCATGTTTCTCTGCTTCTACAGTTCCCAGTGAGCGTCAGAAACCTGTAGGTAGCTGGTGAGTCTTTCCTGCTGGTGTTTCAGGTGGAGATTGTGCTGGAGAGCTTGTTCTGAGTGCTGGATTGTATGCTGCCCTCTTGTGCTGATCCACACAGCATGTGTACCTGGAGGAATGGGTTCAATTTTCTGCCATGTTGCTAAATCACTCATGTTGGATATAATAAAAATGATTCTTAATGCCTTCCTTCAGTCTTAAAGTCTTTCTTCAGAGGTTTCAAGGTGTGTATGAATCTGTACACAAAGCCAACACACAGGGGTGTTATTACTGTTAATAGAGAGCTATAGTTAATGCACTAAATTAGCTCAATAGTTGCATGTAGCACTTCTATTAGACTTCCAGTTTTAATACTTACACTTTATGTATGGAATGAAACACTTGGGTGCCTGAAAACAATCAACAACGGGGTGGTGTGATGTCACTCTGAAGTTGGTCATGCTCCTATAAATGTATGTTCACAGGTGTTTTATTTCTCTTATACCACAGCAATTTGGCAGCGCGAACATTTTTTTAAATGAAAAAATGACACATCAATCTTTATCCATTTAGCGTTATGCTAAGGTTATTTAACTTCCACGAAAGAAGTTAATTCCTGTTGCCATTTATGTTATAGCAGCTATAACATAATATATATTCTTTACATATACATAATATATATTCTTTACCTCACCAGCCTCTCTTTTTTTCTCTCTTAAAATGAATTAAGGTGGTCATGTTACTGGAAAATCGCAAACCTCTAACTCCTCTGTCTTGAAGTCTTTCTCATACTGGAAAACATATACACTGTTACAAAGCGCTGACGCTGGAGACTCCTTCCATAAATGCTCAGTAAAACATCTCACAGAAAACTTCACCATATCAAGCATTGCACTAATCTGTTTATGTGGAGAGTTTGCCGTACAAGTCCCTGTGTAAACAAACACGTATTAGAACAAGTGCATTTAGCTGGAACTACTGTCAGAGCTGCTGTTACAGAAAATCAATCAACACCTTCTGACCAAATGAGGTAATTGAAATAAATGGCTTGAAAATAAACTCAAAATTATTTTGGCATCAGATAAATGTTTAATAACGAAATCAATCCAGACCTACAAATACACCAAGAATTCTTTTAAAGGAAATAAAAAGGTATCATTTGGATACAGATACAGACTAAGAGAAGGAAAAAAAAAATATCCAGCGTTTTCATGAAACCAAGAAAAGAACAGGTGGAAGAAGGGGAAATAATTGTTTGATCTGTCCTTTGACTGTCGCTGCCCTAATCACTCAAGACTGATTCAGAAAATGCAGGCTTGAATGTCAGAGGGCCACCTGCAGAGAGCTAGTCCGTTTTCCTGGCCTTGTGCTCGCATAGCCCTGTAATCACCACTCTCGGCACCGGCTTGGCACTCCAGCACTGCCTTGATTGAGCACCTCAATCTAACAAGGTATCCACCGGTGCTGCCAACCTCTGCTGGACAATTGAAGATGCCCCCGATGATCTCAGCGCAATGCATTTGCAGTCAGTCTTATGATCTATCACCTTCAAGGCCATGCACAACAGTTGTTCTAATATAAAAAAAAAAAAATAAAAAAAAACCTATATTTACAGTTGGAAGCAGATTGGTGCATGTCACAATAATGTGTTGAAGACATTTATTTTCTTTACGCATATGGAAACGGCTTGTTTTCAGAACGTCACTCAAGAGTGGTTCTCTGTTGCACATTATGGAGGGAAATTTGTGAACGCTGCACGTTTGTAGTCTTTTAGGAAGTGCACAAATAAAAAGAGTAGCTTCATTACTCTTAACATGAAATCAAGAATTATAATCGGTCTGTAAAATCTGAGTAATAATGATGAGAATTTGAAATTTCTTAGTAGAGTTATGTCACTTAGTCATAGTTGATCAACACCTGAGACCATGATCAATCAGTTCATTCACTCATTCATCTCCAGGAAGCACTTCATCCTGGTTTTGGTTATGGTGGATCCACAGCCTATCCCATGTGACAATGGATGGGATGCGAGTCCATCGCTGTGAACCATGCACACACATTCACACATTCATTCACACCTAGAAGTAAATTTAGCATCACCTACCTGCATGCTTTTGGGAGATGGGAAAAAAACGGACAACACGGAAAAAACGCACACAGGCACAAGGAGAACGTGCGAGACTCCACACAGACAGTAACCCAAGCTCAGGATCAAGTCAGGGACCCTGGAGTCTGTGCCCTGATGTCATGATGTGGTGGTGTTTTGTTCAATTTTATATGACTAATCATAAAAAGATATAGAAGAAAACATATGAAGTCTAGCCAAGTCCCTAGCCCTAACCTTACCTTTTAGAACTTTTCTTTCTAACTAAATTGATTTGTGCAAATTGTTATAGATTTGGCTTTATTTGATTGGTACCTACATAGAGTCGTCATAACACATTGCATAGGGTCGTCAAAACACATTGCACATTGCAGGTTAAGCACTGCATAAATATTTTATTGAGCAATATTGGAACATTTATGTAAGGCTTATGTCAAAACTTTGACTGCAAAAAATGACAACGTGGAAAATGTCTTGAATATAGGAAAATTTCTCTAGTATTAACTATTATAATTTTTTTTATAATTAACTATGATAACAGAAAAAGATAACATATGATGATTAAACCTAATATTTTACTAAGCTTGAAATCAGCTTGACATTTTTCAAGTTTAAAATTATCTTGCTCCATTGTTAGATTTTTTAGATTTTTCTAATTGTAAGCATTTATTTCTAGAAAGAAGTTAGATTATCTGCTATAATAAATCTTGAGATGTGTAAAAAAAAAAACATCTAGAAACAGGCTGAATCTTATCTTATACACTATATTACCAAAAGTATTCGGTCACCCATCCAAATGATCAGAATCAGGTGTCCTAATCACTTGGCCTGG
>CM075003.1:28007635-28044276 GCA_037576675.1 Pangasius sanitwongsei | reverse complement strand
AACACATTACCCAGTCCATATCAGTATAGATATCCAGCATGATATTTTTCCCCATTGAGATCTGATGTGTTTTCAAAATGTTCCTTTAATTTTTTTGAGCAGTGTATATACATACATACAAATTTGTCCAAAACCCAATTTGTTCATCTTTTTTTGGCTGCTTGCCAGAAAGATATCCAATGGGTTTTCCCAGATCACCACACATATGTGTGATTTTATTCTAATATTAGCTGAGGCTGGTTATCTGAGATTAGCAGCTTTACCTCACTAAGGCCTCTATCAGCCCAAATTCTAATTCAACTAGATTAGAAAAGAAATCCTATTTGGCTTTTAACATTCATTTCCAAATCCACACTGTGCAGGACAAGCACAGCTTTCTGTTTGTGTGTCCTTTATTGCCAGAAACTACTAATTCCTCAGGTATTCATACCCCATGCCACTAGGAAATAGCTAATACAAGATCTGATGGTGTTAACCCACTTCGACTTAGGCACATCTCAGCCTTTTACAGCTGCTTTTGAGCATACAATAGCAAGCGAAGAGAAGAGAGGATGAAGAGTTACCTCTTGAACTGTGTAATTTGCATCATGGATCCCACTTCAGTCCTGCCTTTTTTGTGGCTGCTGAGATGTTGAAGGACTCTTAAAGTAAGACCTTGAAGAAATAAGCACACGTGGGCGTTCACGGCCCGGCAGATCTCACCTTCAGCTCGAAAAGCTGTACCTGAAAATCAGTCATCTAAAGAAATGATGAAGGATTGTCGTTGATGCAGGTGACAAACACAGACCGCTGATTTCATCACCAGTTTGATTGGACGTCTCTGCGTCTTGAAGTCAGTCTGCGCTGTTAAGTTTTTCTGAAGTTGAAAAATGAAGCCTTGTGCTGCTAAAGCACTGACAGTAAATAATCAAATCTTTATTTATTTTTATTTGATTTCGAGGGACGTTCTGATTCTGTGCATACCAATTTGCTTGTGCTGATAGTCATTTCTGAACAAATGTTTGACGGGCTTGATTAAAACATCTTATTGCATTTTTTTCCCACCCGGATGGGGTCCTCTCACGGCTGTTAAATATATAATTCCTTCTGTAATCAAATTTCCACTTGTCACATAATGACAGGTAATCAAGTGGAGCCTTTTGCATTTTAGATGGTCAGACAGACCTATCTAACTATATTAAACTCTGCATAAAACATTCATGATATTAATGATGTTTCGATTTAAAAAAAAAAAACAGCTCTCCTACAAATGATGTGGAACACCTACTGTTTATTTGTTTTTGGCGAGCTATAGATTGTTGCCTGGAGCGTTAAATAATTATGATTAGGGAGGGGTGGTGTGTAGAGGGGAGGAGAAAAAAAAAATGTGTTAGCATTAAGATCAGATAAATTAATTTGTAATGAAATGCGCTAGTTTTGCTCGACAGCTGGTGAGACCCATTGAAATAGAAAAAGGCCTTATGATGGCAGACAAAGGAGACCATCATCCACAGCATAGATGGCATTCACTCTGAGATAGACAGCGCAGAGCGTGCAACTGACATGTCGACAAAAACCCACACTCGCCACACAGCCTGGATCAATTACCGCTGATCACAAAGCCAAGAGCATGTGTTTGGGATGAAAATTGTGTTCCTAGGTATCTGTGCACACCTGACTGCTCCCACTGTCTAACTCGGCAATAGCGCTAATTGCAGTCTCATAATTGTGGTGAATTGCCTGGAAATAACCGAACAAAAACTTTTATAGCAGAATACACATGACATCCATGCACAAAAACAAAATCATTATGTATCTGTTGCTCCTGCTAAATCTCTGTACATTGTAGCCTCAATCCATTTCATTCTCACTCTGTTTATTGTATGGATATTGGCAGTAAAATATTATCTCTGAACTAAAAAATTGTTAACTTCTTCTGGATGACTGATTCCAATTATGAAAATTGTTTTTTTAATATAAAAAATGTAATTTCAAACTGATTTGAGCATTGTTGTTTATCAGCTCAATTTGTGATCATGTCCAATATGCAAATTTTTAGCAGATCACATGACACCTGGAAGCTTCTAGCAACAGAACAGAATCTGCAGGGTAAGCTAATCAGCTGGCTCATTTAGCTAAAGTAAGTGGTAAGCAGAATCATGTTTGTTATTGTATATTCTTCCAGGGTTGGTGGCTGTTAAATAAATCAGGGACAATATTACTATCTAACTCACCTGAACTCTACCTCACCTGCTTCTTGTTTCCGGTTAATCACTCAAAGTATTTAAAGACAGATTGGGCATCCTGTTCTGAGGTTTTGCCTTTTCATTCCAGATTCACTCTTCACCCTGTCCGATCATTTGAACTGTGCATCGTATCTGCTTTAAATGATTCATGTCTCTGAGTTTATGACAATCTTGAAATAGATCAAGAATGAAACCCAAATCACACTGAGCTGTGGTAGACACAAGCTACTTTTCTAACAGTTATTCTCTGCCTCAGACCTTCCCTTACTTACAGGATATATCTTATGCACACTTTTCTGGCCACAAGCTTCAGGATCTTGAAGGCTGATCAATAAGGTCTGAGATAGTGTAGCCCCAACTTACACTGACCTGTGACAAACACAAGCTATTTTGCTAACAGTTTACTAAGCTTCAGCCATGGATGCTCTGCCTATTTAATATGATATGTGCACTTTTCTGGCCACAAACTTCAGGATCTTGAAGGATGAAATCTGGCTTCCATCAGGTAAAACAAACTTTTGAACATTTTGACACAATCAGCTCATCAGAGCAATATAGATATAGTCACTAGACTGAAAAAAAGTTCTCAAAATCCCAATTTCAAAAGTTATTATTTTTGTGTGAAGCATTTAGTGGAAAATAAGAACTTTACATATTGGCTGAAAGACTGGGAAAAGATCTGTGGCTGGTCATCTGCCATGTCAGTCAAATTGAAAGTCCTTGGTTCTTGGCTAGCTAAAGTTACCTAATGTTTGTGATTAACAAAATCATGACTGTAGTACGTCTACTGGGTAGATATAGACAGCTTTAGCTGTTGTTACATAATTAGCTTAAAACAAGAAAACTCTATACTTAGATACTGAGATAAATTAACTAGCTAGCAAGCTATTTGGAACAACAGGAGATTCCAAATTGCATAGTTATACTTATTTATAGATCTTTTTGACATTTCAATGAGGATAGATATGGACAGGCTAGTTTCCTTGGCAATAAATAGTGCATTGTACACAGATTATTTGGTTGAATTCATAGATATAATGATTTAAAGATACATCTATCTGCAACCTATAATGAGTAAAAAGCTTTTTTGGCACAAGTTGTTGAAGGAAATCAGTGTGTTATTGTAGCTAATGTGTGATATCCCTTATTCCCAATCCTCCCTAGAAGCCCATCCCAATTCTGTCTGCATCCACAGTGCAGCCATGTCCTCCCTGTTTAGCCATTAGGTCAGGGGTTTCAGTATTCAGCTGCTCTGACGAGGCAGCCCTTCGTGCTCCGTGCCCGAGAGAAAAAAACCTTCACTCCAGCTCAGCATCAAACCATAACCTTTCTCGACTTAAATTACACTGAGGAAGTTTGGTGCATGCTGTGGCACTGTCTCTTCAGCTCATCCCTCCAGTGGCGCTGATGAGAAGTCCACATGTGTGCCCAATCTCCTGCAGTCCGGCCAACACACATTGCACGCTACGCAGCACTGACGTCCCTGAGCATGCACGCATCCATGCACACACACACACACACACACACACACACATAGTGAAGTATGTGATTGGATAACACTTGTTTTCGATTCGGTTTCACACTCTGGATTTAATTTGAAATTAAAAGATGATTTTTTTTTACTAAAATGAAAAAATTATAATGTATATGACAAACCATATAGTGGAATGGACCACAGTCAGTGGAAGTTTTCTGTTGACAAAAGTTCTGGCACTTTGTGGAAAAAGGCCTCCATTTTCATAGGTATATCAATACAGTGTGCAACTATGGCATTGTTCACCATGGAAGAGGGCACACATTAACTATGACCTGCTGGTACTAGAAACTGAAGCTTTGGTAATGGACCATAATCATTGGTGTCAAAAGTTCTGGTACTTTTGTGAAAGGCAGTGGAGAAAGGCTTTCATCTTCATTTCAGTGCACATGTTGCACATGTAATGCACATGTTAACTATGAACCTCTGGTACTGGAAATTGAGCCTTTGGTAATGGACCACAATCTATGGTGCCAAAAGTTTTGGTATTTTGTGTAGTAGAAAAAGGCCTTAATCTTCATTACAGTGCAGAACCATGCCATTGTTCACCATGGGAAAAGTGCACAGATTATCATTGTTCCATCGTCCATTTTTTTGTGTGTTTGGGTTTATGGTATTGTACTTTATGTGTTGTGTGATGTCATACACATAACCCCACCCCCAAGTAACAACAAAAAACACTGAAAGTTTGCTACTGGACCATGATCAGTTCTGGTACTTTGTTCAGTGGAAAAATGCCCATATACTGTATATGACAAAGACTTAAATACACACATGACAAAGGCATAAATACACCAGCATGACCTCAGAGGGTTCATTACAAGACCACAAACCACTGCTAAGCTTGAAGAAAAGAGAGGACTGGTTACAGGCCAGGCTAAAAGTACACAACAACAAAAAAAAATAACATGCTCTGCAACAAGGACTAATGGATTAACTTGTACCTGAGTGATGGACCGAGGAAAGTGCAGAAGAAAAAAGAACTGCTTAGGGCCAAGTGGAACATTCTCGACTGGCCAAGTCAATCATTCAGCCCGAATCCCACTGAGCTGCATTTCACTTATTGAAGACAAGACTGAAGCAAAAAGTCCCGGAAAGAAAAAGCAGGATGTCAAAATGGCTGTATTATAGGCCACGGCTATAGAAGATACGCAGAGTTTGGTAATGTCTGTGAGGCTCAATCTTTTGCTCATACAAAATCCAGTGCTAAATACAGTATATCAGGTATATCTAATCCAGTTCATACCAGTATTCCTGATGTTGTATTTAAAACACAGTGCTGTTGGTCAGATGGTGTTGATTAATTTTCTATAACACTAGCTCAGACAGTATGCTGACTGCAATCACAGGTTTATATTAATGCACTCGTCCTAATACGTTATCTTTTCTATAGTAACAACTCATTCACAGCGGTTTGTACTGAGGAAGAAAGAGAGAGAAAGGAGAGAGGCTGGTGAGGAAACAACTATTTATAGCTGCAATACCATAAGTGATAACGGGAACTAATTCGCTTTTTTGGACATTCCACAGCATTAAATGTAACTGTAACAGTTAAAAGTACGATGTGTCTTTCAATAATAAATTAAATATTGTAATCATTGGCAAATTGCTGTGGTATAAGAGGAATAAAACACTTTGTGACATGCTGTTATTGGAGCATATCAGCTTCGAGGTAGTCACATCACACCAACCCATTATTGATTACGTTTTCATAACAGCACAACCCAAAGTGTTTTATTTCTTTACTGCTTTGTTCTTGTGTTGTGTGTAACATGACAGGCTTGTAGTAATTGGTCTTGGTACTCTTGATTACCTGAACGCAAGTAACTCAATATCTAGTGGCGTGAATAGGACAATCTAATATATACATCCTTGGGTTAAAGCTGACTAATTTCAAACAGGAAACAACCAAAAATTGCGTTCTCTTATGCAATTCTAGCATAAATGTAAAGTGCATCCCAAAGGTAGCAAATTGGAAATACCTACTAAAGGTTAATAAGATGTAGTAGAAAGAAAATACTTATTATATAACCACATCTTTATTCCATCATGCCATGGATGACCTTTTTAGGATGTGCAACAACCTGAGATTTGGTGTGTGTGTGTGTGTGTGTGTGTGTAGCAGAAATGAGTGTGATTGCAGTTTGAACCCTCAGCCTGATTAACCTCAGTGAAATGCAATGACAGTTTATCTTTGTCATTTAATTGATACTTCACTTGAATAATGTCAGACTATGCATTATCGGGGCACTTACTTCTTCCTCTGTCTGGAATCTACCCATTATATTTTCTTTGTCCATTTTTTTACCAGTCAAATAATGTCATATATAATGATATATGCTACATTTGGGTCACATAACAGTTCTTTGTTTCCTGAATGCAATAGCAGAAATGTCTGCACAACCACAGGAAAGCCAAAGGAACCGTTTCATTCATTGGAAGGATTAGTGGTCAAAGCCACAGTAATGCATCATGTTTTCTTTTTTTTTTTAATGTATGTGTGTGTGTGTGTGTCTGTGAATGAGTGCTGTATGTGTAGCCCTTAGTGATCAAATCGCATTGATCCACTGCTCCATGATGGTTTGTCTCCCATTTGTGCCCTTTGCCATAATGGGACCCTGCCTTATTTTGATGATGAATTAGATTTCCTAGTTACTCTGGTAACCGTGCAGCCTGCCAATCACACGCAATCAACGTTTTCTTTTTGCTCTCTCGTGCACTCATTGCTGGAGATTAGGACCCTCTCAGCAGGGGGTCACGGGGCACTCAGTGCAAGCCAAGGAGCCCTGAGGAAGTTCAGCCTGTGCTGTTTGGAAACTTCTCCACGCGCAACCCGTCACTTCTTCTAACGACTGGTTAAACACAGCTGAGGAACGCAGAGGTACTGAGAAAGCCAGCTGTCTACTCAGCTAACACATCAGTATGCTTGCCTTGGCATGTTAGAACCTGAGGTCAAGGAGGAACATTTATTTATTTATTTATATCATGCTGTAATTGGATTCAAATTGGCTAGTATAGTGTGCTGATTTATGTCTTCATATTTTTTAAATAATAAATGGGAACAATTTCATAAAGTTAAATGGAATTTAATCAGGGTCGTCCCTTTCTCTTAAATCACACATCAAACATTTTTTTTTTAATTTGGAAAATTTGGGAAATGAGATAATCTCCAAACTCAGACATAATTAATTAACTCCATTGTACTGGCATATAGTTAATGGCCCTAATTCAGCATCAGTTGTATATTTTCCTCTGCATCTAAAAAAAAAAGAAACCATTCAGCGTCGCTTCCTTTTGCATACCAAAAGTCATTCAAACGAGGGACCTTAAACCAGGACCAATGCAATATTCATGCCTTTTTAATTACAATGTTAAACCATTATTTGTTTCAACACCTGGTTAAGCCATTCAGACTTGTTTAAATCCCCCCTTTTTCTATCCCAGGTGTGTAGGAAAGGCTCAAAGGGGTGAATAGGTCTGCCACAACAGGAACATAATCAAGTCTGCGAGCTCGCCGCTGAATGAGCCTGTGGGATGAGATCAGATGGAACACACTCCAGTGCTTAGAGACAGAGTGTGAGGTGGATTATGCTGAAAAGAGGATTTAGTCAAGGATGTGCCCTCAACTTTTTTTTCCCCCTCTCTTCTCATTCTCCTTTTTTTCCCCTTAGTGGTAAGCATGATGAATAGCACCCTTTCTGGAGCAGTATTAAGAAACTTGAATGTTAGCTTAAAAGCTGCAGCCTTTGTTGTGCATTTCTCTGCATATATCTGCGTCAAGGCTGAGGTGATTGGAGCCAAGAGGCCATGCTGTTCGGCCATTGCAGTTTAGCTGGATCTGGGTCTAAAAAACCTCTCCAAATAGCTCCTATTCTTCCCCTCAGCCTCACCTTCTTTGAAGCCGAGGTTGTACCTTTGTAATTTACGGTGTCATTAGCTGGGCCACAATGAAGAACTTGACCCCTGTGGAGATTCTGTTTGGACCAAAGCTAGCTTACCTGGTTAAGGTGTTTTGTCAGAGGATCATCCCCTTATGAAAAGGAGGCATCAACTGAAAGAGACAAGAATTAGGTCTTGCTAATCGAAATAGAAATGTAACGAGAAAACACATCAGTGTCTTTAATACACCCATTCACATCCTGCTTTTTTTCCCCTTTATTAGTCGACAGCTTTTTCTGAGGACCTTATGCTCTTTGTATGTCTCACCCAGCCCCCATTCTCACACATTAAATACAAGGCCCATACAAAATTCAACTTAACAAATTAACGTCCGCTAATAACCCTTCACCAGCTTCTTGGAAATGGATTAAGGCCTTCTTAGCACTTTCTTCCAGCAAAATTTAATTAAGACTTAGATTGGGTTTTGAAGATGTCTGGGCAGATTCACACTACATGCACTGATCGTGCTCAATTTTGGACCAAAATAAGTTAATCGGCTTGTCTAATAATTAGCCTATCTACTCTTAAGTGATTCCCAATTATGTCTCATCTCTGTGTAATTCAGTTTAATAAGAAAATTCTGGCTTCTAGTCTTGGTGGAACTGTTTGGCCATGTTTAAAAGGTTATATTGTGTTCCTTACTTTTTTTGAAGGAATTTAAGCCTACTTTCATTACTATTCACATTACCAGGTTGAAGTGATACAAATCCATTTTTCTGACCCAGACCTGTTTTTTTTTTTTTTTTCCAGAGAGCTGTGTGGACAAAAAAATCTGATCTTTTCAGAGCTGAGACACTTTCATATGTGGTCCTAGATTGGATACATTTGGCCTTGTTACATGAATAAGAACTGTTACATCAGAATTCATGTGGCTTTTCCCAATGCACTTTTACGATGTCCTCTTCATCGTCCAATATCAGCATTGTGGCAAAACAACAAAGGAGGACAGTAACAGCAGTGATTATTAGATACTATTGGAAATTGAAGATTTACTTGATATTTGGAGAAATGATTCAAGTAAAACTGTAATGTGCAGTGATGAGGAAAGGCGCAAGATGCAAGCACGTGAGCTCAGCATGCGTTTTATTTAGGGCAATCCAAAAATCATAGTCATTAAGGTAGAGTCCATAGAGTAGGTCAGTGAACAGGCAGGGAGAAACAGATCCTTATTCATAAAACAAAAGAAGAGCAGAGTCAAAAACAGGAAACACAGGGAACATGGAACTCAGGAACAAGGAAACACGGCTCAGATCTTAAAGCATGATAAGACTTCGCATTGAGACAATGAAACATCAGGGCTTAAATACACAAACTAATCAGGAATGAACTGAAAACAGGTGAGAATGATCAAGGGACATAGCAATCACAGGCAGGGGCAGAGACAAGACTCAAAATCAAAACAAAATTCACAATCACATGACCTAAAAAAAAAAAAAAAAACATGAAACACGGGAGCGGCACTGTTTGCGCTGGGAGCTGCGAGATGTGCTTGAGATGGGGAGATCGTATCAAAAACTCAAAAGAACCTACCAGTGGGCAGTGTTCAAAATAACTGCCCAAGTGATCGATATGCACATAATTGGTGTACAAATTAAAGACAGATATGGGTCATTTTTGGTTTCAAAATATGGACCATCACGATAAACAGATCCATTCTGAGGAAAAAAAAATAGTTGCCTTTTGGCACTAATAAACAAAAAGGTAACGTCTTCTCAAACAAAGAAGTGATTATGAAGCCTGTGTGAAAAGAGACAGTTGATTACTTTTATAATCTTCATAACAGTTCTCCCAGAAAAAAAAAGCTCACATGGTTTGGCATCTTCAATTAACCAGCCCTGCTTCTATGGAATGTAGGAGTTTACAGTACCTTTGCCTTTTTCTAACTCATTTAAAGGCATGGGGGAGGAGAAACAGCTAACCCAGTGTTAATTTACTTAAAGCAGCAGGGGAAACCAGGCTGGACACTGACCATTACACAGCAGGAATGAGGTGTCCAGCTGACTGTCCTTTTAATCGACAGCAGCAGGCTTAAGGAATTTAACAGCATGGGTTTTTTACCGCAGTTTTAAAACAAATAATGTTTATGGAAGATTTACGAGGCAGCGGGATTGTTGAGGCTTTTCTTCCCTTTGCTTCATTTAATTAGTGCCTCTGAATGCCCGCCTTAAGGAGGCACCCTAACCGGTTGGAGGTGTCATCTTGATTATTTTAGTGGACGTTTTCCCGAACATCTCCCACACTCGAATATTTCTACCATGCTCCCGTGTACCCAAAGCCCATGGTTAACCATGTTAAAGCAGCAGGGTTGATGTAATATTCCCCTCACCTGGCAATGTGCTCCACCCTGTGCCAGGGTTAAAGTGAATCACAGATCTGCAGGGTTGCCTCTGGATTAGATATGAAATCCAAATGCATTGCAATGTGGTACAAATCAAATCAGGAGACAGGAAGAGGACATGTGTGTAGGATCATTGTCCTTGAAAAGGTCACATAGCACTCCATCATGTGTAAATAGTGTGGCTTTGCTCTCTCAGTCCTCACACTCCACATCCAGCAAATAACATAGGACATATTGCATGCTTCATTCACCCTGTGGTTAACACAGGCCAAGGAAAATAATGGTTTACCATCGGATACAAAACCCAGTCCAGCTGGTTTTATAGTGCCTGACTTTTGCTTTCGCAGACAAAAATTACACATCGTAAAAGATTTCTCTGGTTGTGAGTTGAGATTCAGTTGATATTGAGATTGTTACCATTGCTACGATGCTTATCTAAAAGCCACCGATAGGACAGCATAGGATTATGCAAACTTACTATACAGCTAGAAATACGCTAGTGGTGATGGGAAAATCTAAACAAAACATGCTAATGGACAGTAAAACTACCCTTATTACCTCAAGCTTACTTGAAGAATGTTTTTTTTTCACTCTGAAGAATCGTTCTGTTTATGCAATTATGCATTTTCTGCATGAGCCTGGATCCACGTTGACTGATGAGCAGAACATTGTAGAACATAGTAATCTTCTGACATGGAGAACATGTTATCATACAGTCTGTTATAGAAATGTGTTGGGATCATCTTAAACAAGCACTAGCTCAGTGGTTAAGGCTTTAGGCTACTGGGCTACTGATTGAGAGGTCATTAGTTCAAATCCCAGCACTACCAAGCTGCCACTCTTGGGCCTTTTAGCAAGACCCTTAACCTTCAGTTACAGTATATCCAGTCTCAACGGCAAGTCCCTTTGGATAATAGCATCAGCCAAATGAGGTAAATATAGCTAATAATCTTTAAAGGTCACTGTAATCATACAGTCTAAACCCAATTTAAGAAAGGCCTGGTCCAAGAGTCAAAAAAGGCTTGAGTCTGGTTTGGCACTGTTCCTGCTCTTCTCTCTCCATGCCAGGATCTCCACATCCTATGCCCATTCCTGAGAAACCGCTGCTGACCTAGCTCTCCAAAATTGGTCCTGATACTCCTAGTCTGTCTGCGTTTGCCCTGAGGCTAGCAGTCCCCCGCTCGGCCACTGATCCCCCTGCTCTGAGCTTAAAGCCTACTGAACCATGACACACACACACGGTATCACAGTGGCAAACACACAACTCGGATTGACAGGTCACAGACCGAGCGTGCTTTGGCCACCAGTCAGCTAGCATCAGTCTCCACTGGTTGTGGGACAACTGGTGGCATGAATAAGACAAGGCGCACATTGGCCGTCCAGCCCATGAGCTGAAAGCAGAGATCCAGTGCAGGGCAGTTATTCCGATTAAGGGCTCTTGGCCTTATTTTGTCAAAGGCTAAATATGCCCGTGTTTATATTTGCCAAACCATAGAGCTTGACAATGTGGTCTACTTTATCCAAAAGTCTTTCACAGCATAACTATTTTATTAATTATAATAAGTAAACATGTATTGTGTATCAGAAAGTCTTTGATAAGTATAAGGTTTGAGTAGCTATGATGAGCAAGACACTTTCAGGCCCCAATCACATGTGTACAGATAATTTTTTTTTAACATTTGGACACACATCCTTACAAGGATGTCACCTTTGCTACCGCTCAGCTCTTAACGCTATTATTGAGGCAGTTTTTTTGATGTGTGGATGGAGATATTTCTAAAATATTTCACTGTTCATGTGGATGGGTATTTGTTTGAAAACAGAAGAGTTTTAAAAAACCTATTTGCATGCATGTGGATGGGGCCTCAGTTCTCATTATACTGTATGCTGCACAATAACAGCACCCTTAAAGTGTGAGTAAAATAAGCATCACCTTATTGCTCGACATGTTTATTACATAAAAAGCTTCAGTCACTTTGTACACTCATAGATACATCCAGTCACACACTCTCTGGCAATAAATATGAATTGTAGACTCATGTGTACTTGCTAGTTCTGTAACATGTTTAGCATAGTATCCTTGCATATCAGAAAGCTCATTAGGGATGTAACTGAACACGAATACATTATTCTGAATAAACAAAAACAAATGTAGATACAAATCAAGACTCGGATCCAACAAGATGCAATGAAAAAGTCAGATGCAGATACTGTCAGAGTAGTGGTGCATTATATTAGGCTTCCATTTTTCTTTAAATTTTGGGAAATCAAATAAATTTGTCAGAAGATACCGCGGGAGGGTATAAATAAAAATAATAACTGTGTGAGTGGGATTGGAAAACATTCCCAGTCACAGCTCTAAGTATGAACCAGTTATGAACTGTAGTGAATATAAACCATGTTGACAGTGCTGGCATTCCTACTTCTGTTTCATTTCTCAGTGTTTTCCAGTGTTTCCAAGGGCAACGTGATAGTGTTCATACTTAATTAAAAAACACCCTTCCGGTTTAGGCCACACCCACTTTGGATCTAAATCTGATTTGGAGCACTAAACAGATACAGATATACATAGTGTCACTGCGTTACACCACTATGTGCCAAGCAGAGTGGCTGAGAGAAAAAGAGGGTCCCAAGGCTCCCATTAAAGCGCACTGGGGAGTCCTAAGTGTCACCCATGAAATCAAGATGTTAGGGTGTGACAAACAGGGAAGAGACTGCAAGTAATTCTCATTATTGTTAACTGCTCGTCGGGCCGAGCCTGGCTGGTTATCTACATACGGGGGCCAAAAGGGCCAAACAACCATATGCCACTCATTGACACATGCCCACTGAACTGGATGTTCACTTGCCTTTCCTGCTTTTTTTTTTATACATAACAAAGTGTTTGAACATATTCTTTGATTGGCAATTAGACCACTTTTCAACTGCAGAACGCGAGGAGAAAAGATCCTCATGCATAATGGATGAGTTTAAGACTATTCCCCCCACACATCTCGCGACCTCATTTGCCACAACCGGTGCCCTTGCTAGTTTTCTCATTTGAATAATTACTGAGCACATAAAACATTAGCACGGATGTAGATTTTGATATTGTAAGCCTTGCTCGATTAGGTCCTGCTGCAGGTCATGAAACAATGTGTCAGCAATTAATGGAGAGGAATTCATGTCTGTATTCCCTCGCGCCGTCTTAATCACATGCATGCATGCGCTGGCCTCTTAGGAGACACCGGATCTGGACGAGCTTCTCACTGGCAGCCTGCTTGATGGCCATAATGGCTTAATGCCGGGATTTGACAGTGATATCCGGGAGAAGCACTGTGGCGTGGCCCAGAAACTCACACTGTCACTGGTGATATCAGAGACTTTGTCCATGCAGAATAAACTGGTGTTTACAGATGTGCTTACCAGTCAACCCCCCAAAACATAAACAGAAACACACACACACACACATATATATATATATGCACACACACATACATAATACACACCACTAGTTGGGACGCTAATCATATATGCACATCAAACTCACACTGTAGCTAATACTGCTGCTAATGCTACAGATCATTCTATAGCTAATTTTGTAGGTAGTTCTAATGCTAATTTTGCTGCTAATTTGCAGTTTATGCTGTTAATTCTATGACTAATTATCCTGCTAATTCTGTAACATATTCTGCAGCTAATTATTTTAGGGCTAATTCTGCTGCTAATTCTGGGGGAAATTCTGCAGATAATTTTGCTGCTAAGTCTGCTGCTAATTCTACTGCTAATTTTGCAGCCAATTCCACTGCTAGGTCTGTTGCTAATTTTGTTCTAATTCTGTTGACAATTCTGCAGTTAATTCTGTTGATTCTTTGTCAGCTAATTCTGCAGCTAGTTCTACATCAAATTTTGCAGCCAATTTTTCTTCTAATTTTGCTAATTCTGAACTTGTATTGCTCCTAACACTGCTGCTAATTCTGAGCTAACTCTGCTGTTATTGTTGCAGCTAATTATGCAGCTAATTTTCTTGCTAATCCTATTGCTAATTTTGTAGCTAATTCTGCTGGCTATTTAAAACCACTCTTTATGAGGTTGATACGCCAGTGTTCCAGAGAGAAAAAGGCCAAAAAATTTGAGTTAAAAAAAATTTATTCTGTTTGCTTGTGTAAACGGAAAGAACATGGACACTGTCAGATGTCAGCAACACTGTATTGTAAATTCAGAAATTCAGCTAGACTAAAATAAATATATACTGACACTACTATAGTCTACTATAAACAATTATTTAAGTTATATCAAAAATTATAGTAGATGGAAATAAGGCTATTCACTGATACTAGCTTTTGCACATAATAGGCCTCACTTATCAATCTTTTAGTAAAGTGCGATATAAAGTGTGCAAATGTTTTCATAAGTCAAAGCAGACTAACTGAAAATTCTCTCCAGATCTACAAAAGTTTTGATAACTCTGATATTCTTCATACTCACGTGTGTACACTGATAAATGCCAAGCAGTCATAAATTTCCAAGCACATTCACAACACAACTGATTTATATTTAGTCACGCCCACAAAACTCCATAAAAGGTAAAGCTCACAGAGAGCTGAAAACAACAAAATGATGCCTAAAGAGTGAGAGCACCTCCTAAGTGCGACAGATGCTAAACCTTCCAGTAATGCAGCTCAGCCACTGCAGAACACTGGCTATCACGGACACACACAAGCTCTTCAGTCTTTTATAGGGTGCTATTACATTTGTCCTCATTAAATTTCTAGTCTTATTTGTCTTAGTTTATACATATATAGTTTATACATAATACATTTATTTATAATTTATTTTATTATTACATATACGTAAATTTACACAAGTGCCGGAGCAAACTATCTGGATTTTCATGAACATCACATTACTTGTGTAAATGCTCCTTTACAAATAAACTCATTTGTATCCAGTTTGATAAACGAGGCCCATTATTTGATTGAAAACATTTCCTCACAAACACTCCGAGGACTCAGATGTGAGAATCATGTGTGTTTAGTGCTCTATTGCTCAGAGTAGGTTGATACAGCTGGACAGTGGGGGGGGAGTGTGGTTAAAGTTTAAAGCCATTGAAGATTGTTTTCACAGATGCCTTGTTTTTTTCACATCCACTTCAAAAAGGAAAGAAATCCGAGTCGCACCAGAGCGAAGTTTGGCCTGAAATCAGTGAGAATCAGCTGAACCTACTATTCAGCTAAAAAAAACAGACAACAGAGTGGAGGATATTTTCTGTTCTGTCCCACTCATAAAGAACAAAAAGAGGTCATATGGAAGGGCCAGTTAACCTTCTGACCTGTAGAGAGTGATTTGGCTTATAATAGCAGGGGCTGGAATTGTGCTCAGTGCATCCCAAGCACATTTCTGATCAAACTGCTTCCACCTGTTCAAAGAGGAATGTAGCACTGTCCCACACTCCATATGACCTCTACTACTACATGGCCAGAAACATGTCCCTCGGGTCCTGTTGGGTGAAATCTGACCCTCCTTGTAACTTCCTTTTGGCCAGTGCAGTAGCGTGAGGTGCTCCTTCCAACAAGGTAAGACTCAGTGATGCCAACTCTATCAAAGGGAAAAGGAGTCGCCAGATGACTTCACTAATTACTGACTTACTTATTAATTTGCATATTCATTGATTTGTCATGATCATTTACATGTCAAAATATGAAAGATTTGCTCATGGCATCACAAATTAACTATTTACATCTTTACAAAATAGAGTCAAATTATTTACTTATTTACAGAGTAGTCAAACTAATTATTTGCATGTTTTTTTAAATATAGCATCAGTCTATTTATATATTTAGATACTACAGTCAAATTATTTATGTATTTGTAAAATAGTCAAACTAACTATTTATGTGTTTGCAAAATAGTGTCAAACAAGTATTTAGTTAAAATGAAACAGTGGTAGTCAGTAGTTGGGAAATAGACACAAAGGAAAGAGCTATGGTAGAATAACTTGTTTTATTAATATTAATATTGCCAAGAAGAGAATTTAAGACAAAGAACAAAGAAAAAAACAAACAATTGTAATTGGCGATTGATGATTGGGAACAATGGTGATCAGTGATTGGTCATCTGGAACGATGCTGATCAGTGATTGGATGTTTGGAAGAATAGTGAATAGTGATTGGTCATCTGGAACACTGGCTTGGGCAAGCGCAAATCATTTAGGCTTTACGCACGGGTGGTGAGTCCAGTGAACCTGATCTCTCAACTCGTATAGCTAGCAGCAGTGACGTGAGCCAGAGAGCCGCATCAAGTGTGCGACAGTCGCTAACGTCACAAGATTTGGATCTAAAGGGGTTTAAAAAGTCGCTAAATCTACTGAAAGTCAATAAGTTAGGAACACTGGTAAGACCTGTGAAAGATCTTAACAAAAGGCTAGTGAGAGTGTGACAGACTACACTGGTCTAACAGCAACAGTAAATCTTTTTATTTAAAAAAAAAAATCTCCATTACAGTCTTCATCAAATATGCAATTCAGTACAGCACAGAATCAAAACAAAGCACAAAAGAAAAATCAGTTATGCAAATTATTTCAATTAATCAAGCGAAATGTAACCCATGGAAGAAAGAAAGTTGGAATGCCACGTGCGTGGAGTCCAAATGGCAAATGCTAAGCCATGTTATTTGCATCTATTAAACTTTAACTTCTGAATTGAGCATGGATTATGCTGATTACTAGTGGTGCTTTCCTCCAGAATGGCTACTCCATCTAAGAACACTTTATTAATCTAAATTTGCTATTTGTAAAACTCATAATCTGAAGTGGTGTTTGCGATGGCAAATTGAATGTGAATGTAATATCTGAGAGAAAATGTTTTTTTTTTTATTTTCTTTTTTTCCCCTCTGCAAATCAACAAACAGGCATTTATCAGGCAATCCCCCTCATTTCTTTGTGAATTAACATAGTCGTAGTAATAATATCAGCACTGCTGATTTGATACAGCTCATTATGAAGGTAATGAAAACATGCTGATTTTATGATATTAGCGCAAAGCAAAATTACATCCTTGTGCAGAAATGCCAAATATAAGCAACACCCACTTCCCTTCTTTGCATAACCTCAATCCATTCTCATGACAAGAAAGATGACAGAGAAACAGAGAGAGAGGAAGAAAGGTAGGGAAGGTTGGTGTAAAAATGGAGTGTCTCTGAGCTCTATCTGGGTATTAATTTCATGCCACCAACAGTGGTCTCCACGCGCCACATTTTCAGAGCCGTGGCCCCCGGCGACGGATTGATCCACTTCACCGGCTCAGTGGGGGAGCTGAGGATCTGGAGGGGATCAGCAGGGCTCCAAATCAATAAGGTTAATAGATGTGGGGGCCACGCAGTCAGAGGTGAGCAGCCTGGCATTTTCCGTGCCAATGAAGAAAATTCCTGATGACGAGATGTCACATTCAGTGTCTGCATTAACGTCAGCCTGATTACCTGCAGCCTCAGTGTCAGTTAGTGGGTTAGTCAGGGACTGCCCATTATCAGGAATTATCTTTACCACGAGTCATCGTCCTTCACACACACACACACACACACACACACATAGTTAATATATGACTTGACTTTGCCATCACTTCCTCGGTCCAGCCCTAACAAATTGCCAAGCCATTTTCCCCTCCTCTTTACAGCACTGATTTCTATACAGCCCACAGTTTCATAATCACTTGATGCGTAATTTGCCCTAATTTTGAATTTGCTGTCGAGTATCTCCCCCCTTTTAAAACACTCACCCTTAAAAGGCCTTACACATCCGCTTTTTGAGAGGACATAATTGTGCAGTAAACAGCAGGGTAATAAAAGGAAACGGAAAAAAAAAAAAAAAAAACTATTGTGGATTTGGTTTAGTTCAACAACAAAAAGAGGTCAATGGGAGTTTAAACAGAGGCATGACTAACGACTTTGTTGTACGATGCCACGCTGGACTAATAAATAAAGTTCCCTGTTGCTTTATCAATAGAGTATCACAACCATTCAACATATTTTAATGTTCATTTCTCAAAAAAAGCTTAATTATTTTTCTTAGAAACGTAAACAGTAAGTAAAAAAAAGAAAATGAAGCTCAAGACCCAGAAGAATGAGCTTACATGCAGACTTGAATTGTCTACGTAATTGTTAATAAACTAAAATTATCCGCTCGTGTTTGTGCCCTACCTAACGAGCTCACAGTATGGCTATCACTCAGCTAGAGGCAATTAAAGGCTTGCCACCACAGATTTCGCCGTGCAGGAAGTTTCACAGTCACTCCTCTCTCATTGTGATGTACACAATCCCATTTACATGTCTGAATGGACCCTTTTCATGTGTTTCCGAGCACCGAGTTCCAGGCCCTGAATGGGGAAATGCAAATTGGGTTGCTTGCTGGTCTATTATGTGTGTGTTTTCTTGCCTCCTGTACCTGGTGGTGGGAGTCTGGATGGGGGACGATGTTCCTCCACTGCACCACACCTCCACCACACCTTTCATTATTCATTATTCTACGCACCTGTAAGGGCTTCATGATACAAAGTGGGAGGGGGAAAGGAGTCATGCTGACAGTCTAATTTTTTTTCAAACTTTGGATAGCTAAACATTAAGAAAGCAAAAATATAGTCCACTTTATTTTGAACACGTGTACACCTGCTCATTTGTAGCATTATCCAATCAGTCCACCATGTGGAAGCAGAGCAGTGAATAAAATCATGCAGATACAGGTCAAGAGCTGTATCAATCATCAGAATGAGGAAAAAATGTGATCTCAGTGACTTTAACCATGGCATGGCTGTTTCAGAAACTGCTCATCTCCTAGTATCTAGAGTTACAAAATGGCACAACAAACAAAAACATCCAGTTCTGTGAGCGAAAACACCTGGAATGACAGGAAGTCTGTGGTAATTCAAATATCCACTCCTTACAACCGTGGTGTGCAGAAAAGCATATCAGAATGCACAATAAACCAAACCTTGATGCGGATCAACTGCAATAGCTGAAGACTAGCAGCTTCTCAAATACTCAAACCGGTAACACCAACAACTATTCCAACTTCAAAGTCATAGAGATCACATTTTATCTCATTCTGCTGTTGATATGAACATTCACTGAAGCTCTTGACTTGTATCTGCATGATTTTATGCACTGAACTGCTGCCACATGATTGTGTGTGTGTGAATATAAAAAGTCTACACAGCCCTGTGAAGTAAAAGAAGGAAAGATAAATCATGTCAGATCTTTTTCCACCTTTAATTTGAAATTGCAAAGTATACAATTAAAGTGAAAAACAATTATAAACTTTTTAAGGGGGAAAAAAAGGAAAAACTTACATGACTTTCATCTTCAGCTTACTAGCAGACACCTGAATGTTTCGCACTAAAATTGACTGGTATTTGTAGCTATTCATGAATCCTTCCATCTTGTTAAAATCCTCAGTTCTGGTTGAAGAAAAGCAGCCCTAAAGCATCATGCTGCCACCACCATGCTTCAGCTTGGGTATGGTGTTCTTTTGGTGATGTGTTTTTTGTTTTTGATTGTTTGTTTGTTTGCAGCAAACAATATTTGGAATTATAGAATTATTATACCTTTTGGAATTGTTCTTATCAGACCACAACACATTATGCCACATGGTTTGGGGTGACTTAGTCGGGCATGGATGTTTTTTTGTGAGAAAGGGCTTCGTCTAGCCACCCTACCCCAGAACCCAGACATGTGAAGAATATGAGAGATTGTTGTCACATGCAGAGAGTAATCAGTACTTGCCAGATATTCCTGCAGCTCCTTTAATGTTGCTGTAGGTCTCTTGGCAGCCTTCCTGGTAAATTTTTGTCTTGTCCTTTTGTTAATTTTGGAGGGATGTCCTGTTCTTGATGGCGTCACTGTGGCACCCTATTTTTTCCACATCACAGTGTTCCATGGTACATCTAATGATTTGGAAATTATTTTATACTCCTCTCCTGATTGATACCTTTCGACAAGTGAGATCCGGTACATGTTTTGTAAGCTCTTTGCAGACCATGGCTTCAGCAGTCAGATGGAACCAAGAAGATGTGAAGAAAATCCTACAGAAACAGCTGATCTTTATTTGAGGTTAATCAGAATAATTTCATTGGTAACAGCTGTATGATGATTACTTTTGGACATGAGATTGAATGTGATTGGTTCATTCTGAACACAGCCACATCCTCAGTTATAAAAGTGTGTGCACACTTATGCAACCAGGTTATTGTAACTTTTTTATTTTTATTTATTTACTTTTTTCCTATTTTTCCCTGATTTGATTCTTGGATTCATTTTTTTCATCACAAAAACCCACCATCCATTTTACAGGGGTGTGTAAACTTACTTATATATATATATAAACCTTTGTGTACTATGCTTAATTATTAACCACATAGACTATAATAGACTATTATCTATCACTTCCTGGATTATAGATGTATCATGCAATAAATTTGCAAATTTACAAATTTGTATTGGATTCATACCAACATCAGCACACAGCTGTGGAGATAACTTTGGTAATTGTTATGCAGTGTCCTCCTCTTTAACTAATAGGAATAAATAGAAGAATAATAAAGAGTTTATCGCTTGGCCTCTGACAGATGTTTCATAACCACGGTGTGTTTAAAGTACTGTATATTCACTTTCCAGGTTTATTCCACTGTTACAATTCATGTCTGACCTTTGGTGCCAGTTAAATTGGATTGGTGGAAAAGCTATTTTTAAAGCACAATTACTGTAGTCATTTAGGACTCTGATGTGTAAGAGTCTTCTCATGGCATTAAGGCAAATGTCGAGTATTATTCATTAATCAAAGAACATTTGAAGTGCCTTCTTTCTGTAAGATTCAATCCATAAAGTCATGGCACCAAACCCTGCAATGCAAGCAATCATTATTGCTATTCATCATCCAACTGCTCTCAACAGCTATCAACAGGGGACGGTGAAGGCTAACACGTGCTTCCTCTGAGACGTGTGAAGCCAACCAACCACATCTTTTTGAACCATTGTCCATGCTGTGCCACTGGGCACATAACACACTCAGATGAAAGCGCTGTCCACCATCTTCCTCATACGTGAGCTCAGATGCCCGTGATTGACTAGTTTCACTGTGATTGACATGGGAAAGAGAGTATGCCCCTCCCACCCAGAGAGCACGGCCACGGTCACTTTTGCTCTCTTGGCTTTTGGCCATGGATGGCTGTGGCATCATCAGGATTCAAATGCTCGATCTCTGGACAAAAGGGCAAAAGTTTTTCTGTTGCACCACTCGGGAGCCATGTTACCAATTTTAATTAAGATGTGACATCTATTTTGAATTAGCCAGCCAGAGAATAAACAGAGCCTTCTTTGTCCATTCATCAATGACTTTGTTAAAAAAAAAAAAAACATGCCATGTCATCAGATCACTGATTAGACTAGAGAAAATAAATAAATAAAATTAGTGTAAATAGGGTAAACAAAAAGGTTAAAAAAAAATTCAAATGTGTCCTGAAAACCTCCCATTCTGACACAATGTCTCTAGCCCTGTATCTAGTCTCTGGTCTCATGAGCTTCCTTTGGCTAAATAATTAACATAAATGCATACAATTGGATAAAGTATAACAGAGGATCTTCTATCATATGTTTTTTTTTGGCACTGCTTCAGTACTTTCTTTCAAGTATTTGGTTTGGTCCACTGAAATATTATTGCTAGCTCTGCATCCAGACCACGGTCTGCAGTTAACAATCCCTGTCCTATTATATAATCACCAAATATTCAATTGGTCAAATAATAACACGTAATGACATATTACGTTGTGGTGTGATTTCAAATTTCTTACTTCCAAGAGCTAAGAAAGAGCTTACGCCTCGTTTAAGCGAGCACCTAATAATCTTTTTACGGGCGACCACTAAATTTAACAAGGTTGTGTTTTCTCTGTTCTTTAAACTAGTCTTCATGAGCTTCTCCCGACTATTTGTTTAGGGACTGGAAGCACTTCTGAACCAGCAACGAGCAGCAGGTGAGGGCCCTGAAACACTTTGAAGTCCAGGCTCCTTATTGATCATGTGCATATTCTAAAAACCAAAGAAGGCTTCAAAGGCATGTCTAAATTCTTGTGTGTCCAAAACAGGCCAGGCTGTGACAGCGTGAACAAGAAAAGCAGCTGCTGCTTGGAGACGTCCACAATCCTTCCCCTACCTCAGGTCTTGCTCCACACTTCACTTGTCCATTAGCTCCTTTCAACCAGTTCACTGCTGCTGTCACTGTTAGCTAAATGTAACAATCAGTAATGTGGAATATTCTGAATGACAGCTGTGTTCACCAAGCAGAAATAAGCCCTATTGTCCTATTTTAGACTGTGTGATTATTACTAAATGATCCCAATAAAATCTTGGCCGAATTTTATCACACAATGTGTGATAAAATATTCTTGTCAAATTATACAATGAAAATTCTCTAACCGTTGACCTCCAATTCAAGAAAATTACAACGTTCTGCTCACGCCATCAAGCATCAATCAGTGTGATCCTGCTCTAGCCTAAAAACAAACGTTATTCAAAGTGAGATTGACGTAATAAGGATTTTTTTCAGTCCATTAGCATGTTTATTTTATGTTTCACACGTCCCATGAGTTTTTCGTCATCCTCCTATTGCTGGCTTTAAGATGAGTGTTTTAATCACAGTAAGAACTTTTCTGTCATCTATCTGTGGTCACAAAAAAACACTAAATCAGCACATTATGCATTCTAAGACCACCAATCTCAACTAACAAAAGTCGAATTCTTTTACAATGTGCGATTTTTGTCTGAAACAGCAAACTTGGCCTGAAAATTGTTCAGCGTAAAGCTGGCTTAAGCCACATTCGAACAGGATTTCTTTCATTGGGTAACGTCTGTAACATCTGCGATAATATGTTTACACATGTTCTCTAAAAGAACACACTCACGTCAAGATGGCAATTAAATTAATACAGGATGAGTGACTTTCCACATGTTTGTTTTTCCTACATACACAGATGTTTGCACCATGGTCATATGATGTTTTATATGGATTCATGACAACATTATTGGATCATTTACGATTCTGTTTATTTCCTTGGCAACATCTAAACTTAGATGATAAAGTAACTTACCAGCAGTACAACTGCTCATTCATTTATTTTTAAAACACTAGAATGTACATGATATTGTGGCATACTATATCACTATAATGTGGCTTTATACCTGTAGCGGTTATCACAATAGCCCCTTTAATCAGCCTGTGGAATCGTAATTTTCTTCATTCTAGATTTGGGAAGTGTTTAATATGGATAGGCATGCTAGCCGACTAACACAAGAGGCAGCATCTACCTACAAAAGTACCTATGTGTCTGTCCAGATGTGAGTAAAATAACCAGAGCACTGCAGATTTTTATCAAAAAATACTAGGTTATTGGGTCTGTAATTTACTCAGAGGAGAAACCCACTGATATGGCTAATCAGGATGGAAATAAAATCCCAGAGTAGCACCTGTAAATAGTGAAATTAACCCAAATCTTCATATAAATCTAATTACATCGTTTTTGCTGCTATAAATTTTGCTGCGACACTACAAAATAGTTTACAGTTTACAGCCCATATCCTGTGTATTTATTGTCCTGTGTATCTAGTGTTCTGTTCGGTGTATTTATTGTCCTGCATTCTTCTCAGAGTGTTGTGCATTCGCACTTTATGTAGTCTTGCGTACTGTTCTGTGTTGCACCATGGTCCTGGAGAAATAACATTTTGTTCGAATGTATACAAGCTATACAGAGGAATGACAATAAAAAACCCCACCTGACTAGGACTATAGTCTTTATTTGCAATAATCATCTACAATGCACATAAACTGTGTGTACAGAGATTCAGAGATAAACTAAAGTCTTCTCCCAGCTAACAATTCTAGATTAGCAAAGCATTTTCGGAACAGAAAGTTTGTTTTTCTCAGTGTTCCAAGAACTTTTTTTTTTTTTTTTTACAAAACTTTTATAAACGTTCCTACAACATCAGTGCAACATTTTTAGTTGTAAAAACATTAATGCTAGCTGGGAACTGTAATTACTGCTGATGGGTTAGAAGCTGTTGATTAATTTTCTATAGCAGCAGTCCTGACAGTAGTGCTGTCTGCATTTCTAATGTTAGGTGTATGTATTTTTTATTTTATTTATTTGTTTTTTTTTAATTAACTCCAAGAGAGGGAAAAATGAGAGGCTGGTAACAATGTAAGTGATAAAAGGAACTAAATTGTCTTTTGGATGTTCCACAGCATTAACTGTAACTATAAATGGTTAAAAGCATGAAGCGCTGTTCATTGATAAATGAAAAATAGTAATCATTCGCTTCAGTAATTCACTTCAGTGTGGTAACTGTAACTCTGCCACGTCACACCACACCATTTTGGCATTGATTATTTTCCTGTAACAGCACACCCACAAGTGTTTCATTCCTTTCTTGGGTGCCCTGATGCCTGTATTTCTATGTGAATAATCAAAATATACTCACGAGTACAGGGCCTGAGTCTAGCTGGTTACAAAGTGGCTCTGCAGCATTATACATAAGACTTGCACGACAATGCCAAGCCTGCTAAGTGTACTCCTCAATACTCTCATTCACCGACGAGCCGTGACCTGCAGACACGTATTGATGAGTCGCTGTTGCATTTTGAATATACAGTCATGCGAACTGTATTGGTCTGAGAGACACCTGCAGTGACTCAGGTTCGAAACCGGCATCCACAGCTACAACAAATCCTGTATGAGGTTCAATACTTCATTGACGTACTTGCTCAGTAGTGTGTGTATAGCAGTGTGGCAGTGTTCACCTCTCTTATGCTTCTGTCGTGTTGCTGCATCATGTTATTGTGTGTGTGTGTGTGTGTGTGTGTGTAGAGAATCAGCAGGATACACCACTGTCTCATGGCACTGTTATATTTCTTGCGTGAGAATCGGGCCTCATCGTGGCCTGGACATCATTGTGACCTGATTTAGCCTGTTTCCTGCAGCCTAACTCTCTCTCCTGTCAGCTTTCCTTGATACACAATCTCTGCTAAGTGTTTGTGAAGTGAAGACTCCATATTCTCATTTAGCTGCTCCATAAGATTAGATCTGTTTACTTCTAAAGTTAAATGAGTATTTATCCAGGCATAAATTATTTGTTAGCAAAAACACTTTTCTGTTTTGCTCATGACTTTTGTATTTCACTAGCTACATTTACATGCAGAGAAATAATCTGTTAATAATCCGACTGATAGTTCAATAGGAATAAAAAGCATTTAATTGAGGCAGAACTTGCACATGGAGGGGAAACTTTAATAAAATCTTTATTTCTTGTGCAGTTAAACAATGGCCCAAACAATGGCTTTTAATATGTGTAACATTAGAAGATGAGTAAAGGCGTTATAAAAAGCGAGGCATGGTGTGTGCATTTCAGATCATTTTCAACAATTATTTGCTGGTTCCTGAATGTCGTGTAAACATGAAATGTGAAACAGCTTTTCTGCAGTTATTCAATTCATCATCTTGCTGTCCTTTCAATAATTAAACTTTGATGAGGTTTTAAAACGCAAGCAGCATGATTAGAAAGCTGAATACAAGGGGTTCCTGAGTGGTGCAACAGAAAAGCACTCGCCTTATCGGACTCGCAAGTTCGAATCCCGACATTGCCATAGCGATCCGTGCCTGGAAGTCCAAGAAAGCAAAACTGGCTGTGCTCTCCTGGTGGGAGGGGCATACGTTTTCTCCCTTGTCAATCACAGTGATGCTAGCTAATCACGGATATCCATGAGCTCATGTATGCCGAAGAGGATAGATATCAAATAAATAAATCAATAAGTAAATAAATAAATGGTAACGGTGACACTGCACCTTGCTCCCGCATACACTTAAATTTGGATCAGATTACACATTACATCCATTTAGAGTACATATAAAAAATTTAATCTGAAATCTGCAATTTGAATGAATTCATATTTTTATATTTATAAATATTGGCAGAGGTGTTGTAAGATTTTGGATATTTAACTTAAGGGTCTGCACTCTTGAACCTGAGCAAAATTATAAGCCAAAGATGAACATCCCTGAAAACAGCAGGGGTGCATTCACTTCTAGACTATATCTGTGTTTTTTCCACAGTAATCATGAGTCACATGAAAGGGTGAAGAAGAGAGACTGATGTTGTTCTCTGTCTTTTCCAGCCTTCCCACTCAAACATGGCCGTTTTACTACAAACATCCTTCAAAGTCTTTCACTCGACTGAATTATAGGCCTCCAAGAATCCAGGTTTTGTTAAGTGCATTGTTAGTTTGTTCACAAGGAGTGTCACCTCGCCTTAATGTAAGTAAACACACAGTGAAAGTAAAGCGTGTTTTCCAGTATTTACTGCTTCTTCTGAATGGCTCTGAATGAGTGATAATGTCTACAGGAGGTGAAGGAGAAAGACAGCTGACTTTTGGGTGGGGGAACCCAAGAGAACACTTCATCCAGGCTTTTCTTAAGGCCCAATACAAAGCACACAATGTACTTAGTGACCCCAAAAATCCTCTTTGATAAGGTCTAAGGGTTCTTGTCATGCTTTATTGACTGTTTGCCGTTTGCAAAACTGGGTTTTACAGAGACTTCTGGAGTCCTGTTCAAGGAAAGTGTGAACATTTGTAGCAGTGATATGGAATATGTGGGATAACTTTACCCTTTTTTTTTAAGCCTCCTCCAGCTAACAATTTTAGATTAGGGAAAAGTTTTCTGGATGTCATGAACTTTTGGCTCCCAGTACATTTAATCTTTTAAGTTTTCTCGGTGTTCTGGGAATGCTTTCTTTTTTATGATCATTAACACTAAGTAAGTAATGTTGTGTGAGCGACATTTTAATAACATTGTGAAGCAAACCATTATTACATTTTATACTACAGTTAACTTACTGCTGTTGAGTTCTCGTTTCTGATTGGTCAGAAGGTGTTGACTAATTTCCTATAACTGTCCTATAGCTCTATGAGTATGTTAGCTGTAAGTTTTATATCATTGCACTTATTCTAATATATTATTGCTTCTGTAGTAACAGCAAGTATAGTATATGTCTGTGAGCTCATGAATGAAGAAGTGGGCGGATAGCGCTTTCTGCCGAGTGTGTTACGCCGCCCCCTGATGTTGCATGAGCAGTGGTTTGAGAAGTCGGCTGGCTTCATGTTTCTCAGAGGAAGCATGTGATAGCCTTCACACTCCCTGGTTGTATGCTGTCGTGTGATAGGGGAGAACTGCCTGATGGGTAGAAATTGGCCATGACTAAATTAGGGAGAAAATCGCTGGGGGGAGGGGGGAGTATGTTTTTGTTGAAATGGTGAAATTTTTCTTAAAATCATGTTTATTTGGCATTAATGGAAGGAGTCACTAGTGTCAGCACTTTGTAACAGAAACGCTTTGTAAATTTTCATTTTCTGACACAGAAAAGGACAAAGGACCTTCTGATTTTATAGAAGGAGTCTCCAGTGTCAGTGCTTTGTAACTGTCAGACACCGGAAAGTCTTTTTTCAGTACAAGCTGTGTTTTTTGTATCTTATTATCTTGTTATTTTGGTGAGGGAAAAATTGCTTATAGCTTCTATGTATAACATAAGTGATGACAGGATCTTGACTTTCAATAACATTTAATGTAACTATAAATGGACAAGAAGTATGACATAATTTTTTTAATTATTAAAAAAAACTAAATAAAAAAGCTGACATGTTGCTATGGTAAGAGTATTACCTCACTTCAGGAAGTGCTGTTATTGGAAAATAATCAACCTCGGGGAGGTAACAGTAACAGTAACCCCATCACACCACCTTATCATTGATTATTTTCCTATAACAGCACACCCAGATGTGTTCTATCGCTTACATATTGACAGGACATGTTAGAAAATTTCAAGACCTTTTCTGTAGAAAGTACATCACAGAAGGCAAAATAAGCCACTGGATTTCCCAGCATGCTTAGTGTTCGTGGTGTTCATGGTGTAATGATTATAATAATAATAATTATTTGGAATTCATCAGCTTTTTCAAGCTGTAATAATGTGTTTCTGATCTCTAATTGACTTGTCCTTGGGATTTTTAAAATGAAACCAACAGCAGAGGATTTGTGGTGAGTAATCAACCTCAAGCAGAGCTATTTCGAGATTTATTATTTCAACAAGTAATTAAAAGGACGCTCCAATTCGAGCTTCCATTTCACATTATATGCTTTGTGACTTGTCCAGAGCAGTAGATAAATAGAGTGAGGAGGAGCTGACAAGGCCAGTGAGGGAACACTTAGTGACCCGTGGTGATCCCTGCACACATCCTTTTCTCTCATGTTTGTCATCCATGTCATGTACTTATAACTCAAACACCAGATTAGGGGAAGATATAAATCTATTACTGCCTTTAAAAGAAAAAAATTATTACTATTACTGCCTTTAAAAAAAAAAAAAATAAAATAAAATAAAATAAAAAAAAAAAAGACTTGACTGAAGTATGTAAATCAGCCTGATCAGGAAATAAGCTGTGAATGTTAATGTTAACTTTCACACTTAAAAAAAAAAAAAGTTTGTGTTTTTAATAGACTCTGTCCACAATAGCTTGCAAAAGGACAACTGGGACATTTCACAGGAGCGTTGTGAAAAAGTCCTGTGTCCACAGCCAAAAAGAAGGAGCTCTGGCAGGCTGGACAGCATGAATGGGCCTTTTTACAGGTCACGGACTCCATTCAGCTCTGTGAGACTGTTATTATCTGACAGTCATGGATGTGGCTAATTAATATTCCAATCATATGCTGTGAAAAAACTTTCATCGAAAATTATGCATCCAGCTTTGTTTCTAATGAAAGGGGTTTTTTTTCAATTATTATTATTAAAATACAAAACGTTTAACTTTTCAAGCATGCTCCTTGCACTTTCTTTTTGTTCCACAGTTTTTTAAAAAATATATATTTAAAAAAAATATATAATGCCATTTTTGACTTTCTTTCATTTTTGTTGCTAAGTCTTTAAAATGAAAAATCACACCCTCCTTGCCTCTTCTCAGTCATCAGTGTGACACTGTACCGTATTACAGTCTGTCACCGAGGCCTTCTAGCAAAAAAAAAAAAAAAAAAAAAACTACTTCCCACAATATCATTACAGTAAAAAATCAATTTACTCAACCAGGACGAATATATGATTCAGGATGTATTTCATTACTGTGACCTACTGACAAAGTACTGCCCCTGAGACGGGCTTTATGTGTTGACTTAAATGCTAATATTCCCACAATAATAAAAATCCATCATATGAATTTGTCAGTATGGAGGCCTGGCCCTGAGGCAGTGCGATATTGCTTTATTCTATTAGTCACTTATAAGCAGCTTTTCCCAGAGAACTCCACTCACATGCTGGCGCTGCGATCATTTATCAGAGCGTGTAGCCATGTCTGCAGCAGATGACGGCTGCTCTCTCCGTTTCTGCTCGGGGGCTAACGGGCTTTCTGCTCACCCACAATGCTTCGCTATACATCTGTTCTCAAACTGCACCTGAACCTGCCGAGGCGATGAGACTCTTCTTTTCATATTTGGCTCTGAAAGAGCAAGTGGAGGAAATGATACTGCGAAGCTGCTGAATGGCCTGGGTCAAAATGGTCCATTTAAAAATGATTTTCAAACGTAAAATGTACTCGGATTATTAGTGGTGCTATAAGATACCAGCATTCTAGTGAGCAGAAGGTTGTGAGTTCAAATCCCAAGACTGCCAGAGAGCCAATATTAGGTTTTCGAGCAAGACTCCGCTCATCACTACGCTTGTATTATACTCTGTATCTTGTGCGAGTCTCTTTAGGTAAATGTGTTTTTACACCACAGTGCTCTTGAATTCTCTGATTAGTCAGAAGCTGCTGATTCATTTTCTATAACAGCAGCGCTGACTGTAGTTCCAGCTCTAATTCAAATCACGAGTTTATATTAACACGTTGTTATCATTTCTATAGTAACAACTCATACACGGGTCCTTGTATCGTGGACAACTTGTATGGTTCGCCACATAAACTAAGCCTAATATTAGTTGATATGTCGAGGTTTTCTATAAGGAGATGTTAATTTAGCATTAATGGTCTCCGACACGGGAAAATCTTTCTCAGTAACATGGCCATTTTTTTTTGTCTTATTACCTTTAAAAGGAAAAAAAAAGAAAGGCTGGTGAGAGAAAAACTGTTTACAGCTGCTATAATGTAAGGAGCTAACTTGTTTCACAGATGTTCCATAACATTGAACGTAACTAGAAATTGCCAAAAAAGATTTCTGACGCATGTAATTGTTGGTGAGTTGCTATGGTATAAGAGGAATAAAACACTTTAGAACATGCTGTTATAGAAAAATAATCAATTTCAGGGTCAAAAATCTAAACTCTGCTTTGTGTCAGGCTGCATCACACCACCCTGTCTGATTATTTTCTTATAAATACACACTTCCTCACTTGATTGCTTACTTGATCAATAGAAATATATTCTAGACATGCAACGTACAGACCTCTTATCAGTTCCAATATGTTTTATAAATCCTAATGCTCATCCTAATCAGTGACTATGTAATTAATGGATAAGAGCTATTCACTACATCTTTAGAATGTAAAGAAGTGAGTCATATTTAAGTCAGGAATCCTCTCAGCTCTATGAATCACATAAAAATAAATATTTAATAATGCTAAAATGATATAATCCTGTGTACCTAAAGACTTTCTCTTGCCAATTTATGAATAAGACTGAAAGTTAATACAGCAATTTTTCAAAAGATTTTGAAGCAATTTTATGGATTGAGAATATTGTTATCGTTATTGTTTTTATTGTTAAGGTGATACTGTATGTTGTACTATTTTTGCCCGTGTACTCCGGTTGTCCGTAGCCACCCACTGTAAAAGAATCAGCCGTGGGCTATTTACATCACCATTCAGAGAGTAATTACCAGACTATTTAATATAATACCCAGGCAATCAGAAGGTGATAACATGCAATTAAGAAGTGTTTGCGAGATTGGAGAGCCGAGCGATGTACCGTAAGCCATCTTACTCTGACGTCCTGAAAGATAGAGTGCCCGTTGCACAGAATGTCAAACTGTAGTGCTTTAATCTGATTATTTTCAATTAATATGCATGTATCCCTGTCCTGTGTTCAGTGCCGTTATTGACGTTGATAAATTGAGCTCATCGTGGCAGAATTTGTCCAGGAGACACTCCATTCCGGTGAACGTCGCTCCTCTCTTGCCTGCGAGCTGTGTGTGATCTAGTCCATTCCACTTTCTCTCTCTTTCTCTGAGAAACGCATACACACTTTCTTCTTATGCCTAGCCACCCGGATCGTCTTTAGGACGGGGGCGCCATGTCAGACGGCAATCCTACAGGGCACAGGTATAAATAGTGTTAAAATATAATTGTTTGTCACATCATCTATCCGTGACGCCGAGTTAGTCCCCAGACGGCCTGTTTGAAGGAGGCAGACAGCCGTGGATGACAGTCACGCTGGGACACACTGTCCTCAGTCTGCAGAGACCGCTTAGCCAGTCTTGAACCACCAAACAGAATGGCTCTTGGGGAATATGTATGTCTGTATGAATGCAGATGCATTGCATGGCTGAATGTACAACATTTTAAGTACAACACTGAGGCTCATTATAAACCATTTGAGTGAATTCCTGAGCTTATACATTTACCCATATTAATTGGTGGGTTCTACATCTTGCAATGTACATTTGAGTATGTGTGTATGTGTGTGTATGTGTGTGTATGTGTGTGTCAGGAGCCAGGCTGCACGGTCACATTCGAGTAGGCCGTACTTTTTAGCCTGCAGGGCTACAGTAGTCACCGCTCTCAAATTGAAACATCCACCGCGCGCGGCTGGCTGCTCCAGGCGGAAAGCTGAAATATGAATTGTGTTTGCCCCCCTCATGGGCTGATTATCAAGCCACGACTTTCTCTGTTTCATGGTGGTCCCAGGAACCGAGTACCAAAGAGGCCAAATGGGACACCAATGGGATCACGCTTGTGTTGTACTTGTGTAGTCAAGCCATTGTTCCGATCAGGCTCAAGAGGTGATGCTTGGCTGAGTCCTTTTTATATATGTATTTCCCACTGGATGTGTGTGGCTTGGTGAAGGTGGTTTGGTGTGTGTGTGTCCTGCCTTGTCAGCAGTCACTCCAGCAGATGAGGTGCCTTAGAGGGGCCTTGCGTTAATGGAGCTATCCGTCAGACAAGTGTTGCGTTCAGGCCTCTGCACTCTAGGGCCTTTCTTTTACTGCAACAGCTTACAGCCTAAGCACTGCTAGTGGAGGCCATTTGTCAAAATGCATGTGACGCTAAGACCTGTTGGTTGTATTCACTCAGGTAAAAATGCATAAAAAAATACCATTTTTATATATAACTCTGGGATTGCATCTGAAAGAAAGAAAGAAAGAAAGAAAGAAAGAAAGAAAGAAAGAAAGAAATCTCATGTAGAAGAGACACTATAGGAGACTGATTTTGAATACGTGTCAATTTTCAGATTTCTGGGAATATTTCATGCCAAAAAAGAAAATGCTAATTATTTCAACTTCATTAGCTACACGTGGCCTATTTTAAAGCTTGATTCTTAAAGGACACTTGGTCATGCATTTCTGTAAATCTATAAGTTTTCACGACTCAGGTGATATAAAAAGTAAAAAGAATTATGCTTTAAAGTCAGAAGCGAACATTGTTAACTTTTCTTATGACGTCATTCGTATGAAAGTCAACAAAACACAACCACATTGCTTCATTTGTTTGAATCTGTACGCGTTTCTCTGGGGATCGGATTGCGTGTAACATCAGGTCATGCTGTCTGTGTATAAAACTTCCTAAGATAACATAATGATTTGTGCTGAAACATTCACTGTTTCTGAGGAATTGCTGTTACGTACATCTGGCGTTTTCCCAAAATTATCTTTGGGTAATTTTTCTCAGCCAAAGGAAGAACATATGCATGATTTCACACACTGCTTCATAGCTCTTCGAGCTAGACTATGACATGTGGGTTTTTTCTTTCTTTTTTTTTTAAAATAATGAAACAATTCAAGTATGCACTTTAACTGTAGTTTAAATAATTCCAGTAAATTACACTTGTGTAAAAGTCTGACCATTGGGTTTGGTCATTTGTTAGAAAATGGGTTATTGCCTCATTTGCATATTTGTAAATATTTTTTTAAAGAAAAAAAAATAATTATATTGGTTTATACTTTCACCAGGTTAAGTGTCATTTGGATATGCACAGGATGTAGTATCTGAAATTAAATGCTTAAAATTTCATATTTATGGTGCCATTATCAGCTCTTAGCCTCTGTTCCAGCAAAAACACATAACTTGATGAATTATATGATGAACACTCCACAGTGTGTTATTTCTGATTCTGATTGGTCAGAGGGTGTTGATTAATTTTCTCTAACAGCAGCTCTGAAAGCAGTGCAGCTGTAAATCACAGGTTTGTTATAATGTGCTCGTTGTAATAGGCTACAATTATCTACAATATATATATATACAATTATAAATATCATTTCTATAGTAACAACTTACACAGGGACTTATATGGTGGACGAGCTACATAATCTAATCACAAGACATATAATTAGTAACATGATAAAGTAACAGTAACTCAGGTAACTCACATCACACCTCACCCTGGTTGATTATTTTCCTATAACGGCACACCCCCAGAGTGTTTTATTCCTTAGACATTGTGTTGAAATGAAACATTGCGTCTCCAACCACTTCTTTTCAGATGAGTCTCAACAGAATTTGGGCCAATTCCCAACACTACAACAGTACTGACCAATCACTGCAGAGGATGTGGCCTGTTTGGATGTTTCTGTTCAGAAGGAAGCATACACCAGAATTTAATGTGATGCCGAGTATTACTCTAAGGTGAGAATGTATAGTATTTAATGTGTGTCATATTCCAAATTATAATGTGCTAATGGTAGATCAAGACAGAATGATCACACAGCCTCACAAATCTGTCTTTAAAAAACAGTAATGAAATATTCAGGAGACTCAGGAAAATCACCCATTAACTCTTTAATCATACATGCAGGACCTTTTTACAGCGTCGGAGTGTATAATAGAAAGCTGTTCAATTAGACTCAAGTGAACACTGTGAAGCTTATGTCATTCACAGCAAATTATTTCATTTAAGGTCAGTGGTGTATTGAAGATTTTCTGTTTACCGTATGACAGCCAGCAGTTTGAATTCAGTGTCAGCGTGCTGCCAAAGTGACTACTGAGTAATAAACAGTTGGAATATTGTACCTTTAAGACGGTATTGGATCATCTTTTGCCCATAAACTCTGGCATAACATCCTTTTTGTGGTACAACTGAGGTTGGACAAACCAGAAATCATGGCTGCTCCAAGAGATCATCAATGCTGAGCAATGTAAAGATACTCTAGGGCATGTCTTAGTCAGTGTGGTTTATTCTCTCGAACACATCCGTGATGTGAAGCCTGAAGATTCCTGCGATGCCAGACTGAGACTTTAACTGAGAAGGAACTCTTGGATATTTGGACATTTCTGCCGTGATTTGAGGAACATCTCAATCATAGAACAAGCGTGAAGAAGATATATACAAATAAAATGGTGATATTAGCCTTTCCGAGAAGGCTGTTGTAATGTGAATGCTTTTCACTCATTTTGCACATTTGAACTGGAGCTGGGAATTTGTAAAAATGCACAATGAAATATTACACAAGGAAGGGTTAAAGTTAGAGGTGGGGTTAGTGTTCATACCTTTTCTTAATGTCAGGAATTACACCTCTCACAGAGTGTCATTATTCCCAGTACAGCAAGCACTGCTAGTGCTTTTGTTAGTATTTTGATATTTGTTAGCATTTCACCTCTCTAACTGGTTCATTGGTTTCTTGAGTTAATAAACATGTACGTATATATTTCTAGCTTGGGTTCCAAGTCTTTGCATTCTTTTGTGTCTCAGGTCTTGTTTCATTTTTCAGGTTCTTTTGTTTCTTGAATACTTTCATGTTTTGAGTCATTATGCTTCATTTCATCTTTTCATACCTTTTTTCTTTGTTTCTTCATTTGTAATGATTCAATGAAATCCAACCTCTAGTTTTAATTTTGGTGACTTTTTTCAATTAAATAACAATAAAATGCAGCTACATTTAATTTATATAGCAATTTTCCATGGACATATCAACAGTACAACTTCATTTGTTTGAAAGTCATTAAAATTCAAGCTCTTGTTTAAGGTTTCATGAACTTTGTAGAGATCAGGTGTCTATAAAACGATGCGTCTACAGTTTTAGCTTATATAAGCTTAATTTTAGTTTTACGCGAAGTTTTCTGAGGACATGTCATCTCTATCAGCTCATATCAGCTCCTGATCATTAAAATCCACCTCAGAGATTTGTTGCTTTAATGATTTGAGGTGTGAGGTTAAACTGCAATGCTAAAGTGTTATAAATAAATCCACATTAAAGTCAGCTATCTCTTACTGAATTGCATTATTAGCTGTGTATTTAATGCCACAAAGGAAAACAGAGAAATGAAAGACAGAAATAGGACGAGCATTAAGCACAAATATCAGACATTCCTCAGACTCCTATCTGCAAAAAAAAAAACAAAAAAAAAAAAAAAAAACTTGATTTGCCTTGAGGATAAATTCTTCAAGTTCACTGCATGTGTTTCTGATGCCGAGTGCCTGTGGAACAGCACAGATGCACAGCTAGGGTTAATAAACTTGCTTCTTTGGATGTGTTTGGCACTTAAAGGCTAAACCCCTTCACACATTGGCATTATGGACTTCTAAGATCTGCAGTCCTTTCCCATGTGATCTTTTCCGTGTTTGAAGAAGCCCTGATCAAAGTGCTCTCTCTCGGATCTCCTTTATTAGATTTTACACTTGCTCCGTAGGGGAGGAGGAAACAATACTAAACAGTGCGCTTTGAGTGAATAGATATTTATTTTCCCACAGATCGATCACACCCTGCACAGGCGCAACACACAGGCCCATAGCTAATTTATATCAATATGTCATGTGTTTTAAAAAAAAAAAGGAGTTACTATGGGTTAATTTGTGTTTATGAGAAAATATGTATTTGTGGACGAGTTTTAGGAAAAAATGATTCGAATATAATTACAAATACGTAATATCGAAGCTAAAAAAAACTGAACAAAATAAAAAGAAAACGTACTTTCTAGTGTTAAGTTGTAATAAGAAAAGGGACGAAGTAATTGTTCAGGCAGAAGTTAGCTGTAGTTCTGCTTGAGTAAGAGCTGGGCACAGAGCCAAATGAAAAAGAAACCTTCTTTTCTCCATTCTCCATTCTCTGACAGCCTTGCTGATCGCTCGTCATTAGACAAGGCATGCGGAAGGCTCCAGATTTGATTTTAATAACGTCGACGTCTTCATCGGCGAGCCTGTTTCTCCTCTCTGCCTCGGTGCCTTGCCACAGGGGCTGATGGCGCACATTTCTTTGGCATTGTCGGATTGTCATGAAAATACCTCGCCTCTTATGCGCTTGCCTCTCAAGAGCTATCAGGTGTGTGTGGCACATTCGGGGGGGGGGGGGGGGGGGGGGGGGGGGGGGGGGGGGGGGGGGGGGGGGGGGGGGGGGGGGGGGGGGGGGGG
>CM075003.1:27989352-28007535 GCA_037576675.1 Pangasius sanitwongsei | reverse complement strand
GCCCAATTTTTTTGGCATTGTCGTTTGTTCATTAAAATACCCCCCCACTTTGGGGGTGGCCACCAAACCCGTTACCGGTGGGGGGGGCCCATTCCCCCCCCCCCCCCCCCCCCCCGCCCCGCCCCAAAGAACCTCGCTTCATTAAGGAGACTCTGACGGCCTAATCAAAGAGCCTTTTATTGCCTCTAAATTACCCAAATACATGAACTCTGCCTACATCCTTAAGGCTTTAGCATGTTGATTGTAACATCATTTCCTGGATGCCACCTTAAGGCCATATCTGTTAGTATAAGCCATAAGAGCTTAAAGAAGCTTTTGGACCATAGCGTTTTTTAATTCTTGAATCTGATTGGTCAGATTAAATTAAGCGTTGATTAATTTTATATAATGGCAGGTCTGACAGTGGTAGGTGTATATTAATGCACTCGTTCTTTACATTTCTATAGTAGCAGCTCTTAAATAGGGACGTTATTTAATTTAAAAAAAAAAAAGATAATCTTTGTTATGGAGATGTTTATTTGATATTTATGGAAAGAGTCTCCAGGGTCAGCATGTTGTAATGGACAGTTTTCCACCACAGGACAGTCTTCAAAGCAGAGGAGTTTGTGTTTTCTGGAGTCTCAATAACATGACAAGCTGAGTATTTTGTAATATTAACTTCAAGAGAAAGAAATATGAGAGGCTGGTAAGGGAAAAATTCTGTAATGTATAATGCATTAAACGTAACTATAAATGGACACACAGTATGACACATCACTGTTGAGTAAATTAAAAATTGTAATCATTGATAAGTTGCTCTGGTATAAGAGAAATAAAACACTTCATGACATGCTCTTACTGGAAAATAATCAACTTCTGGGTGGTAATGTCATCACATATCTCCATCATTGATTATTTTTTTCTTTAACATCACTCCCCCAAGTGTTTTATTCCTTACTTCTGTCACCATTTTTTCTATCAAAAACATCCTCTGCGCTCTGAGCGTGATCGTGGTCCACAGGGTCAGCAGAGTCTACAGACCTTTAGTTAAACTCCCCATGCTGAATGCCAGAGGTTACGCTGCCATTTTGCTCCCTGTTGCTGCGTCACCATGACAACAGATATAGAAATGACAGCAGCGGCTGTGCTGGGAGCGAGAGGGAGGACGACTCGGTGACGCCCACTGGCACAGCGCCAATGCACAAACACCACGGCCTCGGGTTCACAGAAACCAGGGATTAGTGGTGATACAGAGCAGCTTTGAGTGTTACGTTTATTATAATGCTGTATAGAGAAACTGGTTTATTTGGAATCTTATGGGGAAAATCAAAGGAATATAATGTTCAGTATTCAGGCTAGATACAACAATATACAATATATATGTGATATTGGCTTCCTGAGGTGTAAATCTGACTTAGTTTCATATACGGAAATGTGTAAAAATGCGATTCAAACTTAATTTGAATAAAATGTTACGGTTAAAGTTAAGGTTAAGGTTAGGATTAGGGGTGGGGTCAGTGGTTACACTTTTCCTTACGATTTGTATGAAATTCAGTGAAATACACCCATTAGTATTCGTTCTTATGAATTTTGCATGAACCTTTATCTAACTAATAAAAAGATGCAGCTACAATTGTAACATATTATCATTATATAAATCGACTTTCACACAGTTTATACTTACCTGTTATTTAATTAGAAGTTCAGACAGTTCATACTCCTATGATTGCTCATGTACCAGCATCAACAGCTTCTTCTGATCTCCAAAATCCACCTCTCAGCTTTATTATTGTAGCACTAGCCATTTCATGCTTTCTTCCTTTTCAGATTTTTATCAAGCTGTAACTTTTTACTGTCTTTTCCCTGAATTTGCAGGTCTGACATTGCAAGAACAAGAAGTGAGTAAGCATTCCAGAGTCCTGGTCAGAAATAGACCACTTGAAGCTTGCACAAAGCATGGGAGGCCTCTACTGGTGACTGAAGTCCTAACACGCACTCCGTCTCTGGGGAACTATCCATACCTGAGGTCGAGTTACAATGTTAATAAGGGAAACACTGAAAGGGACATTGCAAACCCGACACAATAACCACCTCACAATCGAGACCCTGTTCCTACATCCATAGATGAGCTCGTATCTCTCCGTCTTTCAATCTGAGTGGAACGTTTTATCCACCTTCTTCTGCTTTTCTGTGTCGGAAACACAGCCTCTTCCACCACACACTTTCAGAGCCGTAGCCTATCTGTTCAATAAACCTGTCACACTTCACACACTTCATTGAACAACAAAAATCGATACCATTAAAACACTTCTGAAAAACAAACCTTAAGCGTTCCTCTCGGGACCTGACAGGCTCCCTTGTATGATATCTTTTTTTTTCTACACGTCTGTCAATAAAACATTCTGGAAATCTTAAATACTTCATTACATCTCACAGCTCGAAGTTCTCTCATGTTGCTCTCCCTTGTTTCCTCTCTCATTCTCCCCTGAAGATAAGACCCGGGTCTTTGAAATGTGCGCACATTCATATTTCATTTTTTTTTTTCATATATAGTATATATTTCATGCAATGCAACTACGTTTGATAACACTTGGTGATTCTCTTCTTCTCTAGTCATCTGCTTTCCGAGTCTTTCCAAGTTTCCTGTTTAGCATTCCAATTCATTCACAGATGTATAAGCAATTTTAAGTTAAGCCGAGGTGGAAACGCTCGACATAATCTCATGGAAACGCACTGGATGACAGCTCACATTAAATCCCTGACAGAACTCAGGCACACACACACACCAGCTACAAAACATCCCAGGACGTCGTACATGGATGCCCCGTGAGACGGTGATGTTCAATGTGGTTCTCAAAACAATAATCCGGTTCATGTGGTCCATTAAAACACTTTATATCACAATGATATTGAAATCTCCGACCTGACTGGTCTGAAAGTGTTGAATAATTTTCTGTCAGTAGAGCTGGCTGTAATTCAAATCACAGGTTTACATTAATGCACTCGTTCTAATACCTTTCTATTTCTAGTGTTCTAAGCACGTGTATGGAGGTTGCTTTACATAATCTAAGGCTAATAATAAATTAATTTAAAAACATGCTCTTAAAAAAAGAAGAATGTATAATCATCAATATGCTGAAATTTCCTGCAAGGAGATGTTTATTATACAGTTATAGAAGGAGGCTCCAGTGTGAGTGCTTTTTTCCTCCACAGGAAAGTCTTCAGGACATTTCCGCTTTCCAGATTCTTCTAATATGACTTCAAGAGAGTGAAAAAAAAGAGATGCTAGTGAAGAAACGACTGTTTATACACACTATAGCGTGAATGAGAACAGGAACTAACTTGGTTTGCAGATGTTTCCACAAGTGTAACTATGAATAGATAAAAAGTATAATGTGTCATTCTTTAAGAAATGCAAAATGTAATCACTGGCAAATTGCTGTGGTGTAAGAGGAATAAAACACGCCGTTATGGTACATGCTGTTATAGGGAAATAATCAACGTCCGCTTCAGATAGCATCACACCACACCATAGTTGATTATTTTCCTATAAAACATGCCATCATGTGTTTTATTCATTACTGAAAATATTGAAAGCAAAGTATTAACCCAGCTGAGAGACAATATTAGAAAGAAAGTTAGGGTTATGCTAACAGTTGGGCAAAAATCTAAGATTATGGGAATGTTTGTGTTAAGTTTCCTAGAACTGAACACCCAGAAAACATAAGAGAAGAACATACAAGAACTAAAGCTCTAAAGTTTCATATAGTCATGATATTCAGAAAATGTTCTGCGAAGCTAAAAATTCTAAAAAAAAAATAAACTAAATCTGCCTGTAAGCACTAGGTATGAGTGTGTGTCTAAATGTCGATATCTGTTCTCTTAGCTGAACTAAAACAGATCATTTGAGTTAAGATCTGCTGAGCACACACACACACACACACGTTTTTCTTACTATCACTGTGAGGATTAATGCAGCTAATTAATGCTATGCTACATTTATTAAATTTAACCTCAACCTCAGGAAGTAAATAGAAAATAGTTTGGCTCTTATAGTTTTTAAAATAAAAGCTGAGGATCAGGCAAGTGTCCACACAAGGTCAAACCTTTCAGATATTCCTATCCTTGTGGTGACACTTGGTCCCGATAAAGACACGAAAGCATGCTCAGAGACAGACTTAACTGCTACGACTCTCAGGACCCATGGGCAGCTTCTCCAAAGCGCTAGCAGCTAATAGATGTCTTGTGCCTCTGAAGGTAAGCTAAGTTTAACAACCTAAGGGTCGAGGAATTCAAGCTGAGGTCACCCCCGCCCTCTTTTCCAAAATCTCTCCTTCTCCCAAATGCTTTTCTCGATTAATCAGAGATCCCGACTCAAGTCGGCCTTCAACTTCTTCCCCGATCCGCACTAAGCCTGTCATTTCTGGCCATTATTTACTTTAATGGGCTTTGGCTGATCCGGGCGCGCCGGCGGAGGGGTGAAGAAAGCGGCCGAGGGTAGCGGGGGCATTAGCCGCCGTGCCCGCCGCTCCCCCTCTAGATTAGCTATGGCAGATGGGCTTTCCGGAGGCTTCCTGTGAGCCGCAGTCTTGATTGAGAGGCCATAATGAGAGAGACGGTGTCCTCACAATGGAGCCGAGCACCTCGCTGCACCTCGAGCGTCTAAACAACCCCCCATTCTTCAGACTCAATCTTTGTTCCTCTCTGCCTTTTCTCTTTCTTTTTCTCACTGCTTTATTCCTTTTCCTTGTCTTGCTCCTTTCTTTATTTAATTCATCGGAAGTCAGAGTGGAAGAACAAGCACAAAAAAGCTACTGTAAATATGCAGGAGTGTGTTAAGCCTGCATTAATTGGTTCCTTTTCCACTTTAGTGAGCACTTTATTAAGAGAGTTGGGGAGTGCCAAGGAAGAAAAGATGACTCTATTCTTGATGTTTACTTAACAATTATGTTTCCTTTTTTTTTTTTTCCGTCATTACATTGCATACGAATCAAGAGCCATTTTTGGCTTTTATCCTTAAAATGATCCGTAATGTTGATTTGAAGATTTATTCATATATAGCATTACATCTTTTTTTCATAAAAGTAAAGCAGATTAACGCCAATTTGAAGTCAATACATAGTACATGGTTAGTCATATCAAATCGCAAGTGAGTGTGTGTGTGTGTGTGTGTAAGGTTTTCCTCACTGACATGCAGGCCCAGCACTCCACATGATGAGCTATTGAAGTCCATCAATGTCATCGGGTCAAGTTTGTGTACAAGAGTTGAAATTTCTGCGTGTCCGACTCGCTCTTTCCTCCACGCTCTGAAAGTTTCCACACAAGAGCCGCTACAACAATCCAGAGCCACCAATTATCCCCCTCCTCCTCCTCCTCCTCCTCCTCCTCCTCCCTGCACTTTTAGTAACTTTTTCAAAACTCCTTTCACTCGCCTCTTGTCAAGTGATGAAAGAAACTAACCACCATGTCAAGAGAACTCCACTGCCTAGCAACCAGGCCACAGTTTAATTCTGATTTGCTTCAGGTCTTGAGTAATGGAAATTGACAACGTTAAGCTAGTCACTTTGCGTTGTTTGTCACCTCTGAAATGCAAACAAAACTTCATTGTTTTGCCGAGTATTGAGCATGATTGATGTCCGGAGTCACAAAGGCATCATTCATTTCTCCCTTGTGTTTTTGCAAGGATTGATGTCATATCTTTTCATGGCATATTAAACGTTTCGGAGGAGCAATGAGACCGGCCGTCTTTTTCATCTCGAGGCGGGCCGCGGCTCTGGCTCTGACGCATTCCTGTAACTAGCGAAGTTTAATGATTCTATTCAGGTTGTGCATCCATTTCACCCAGAAATAATGTAATAAGAAGCGAGGCCCTCGGAGCGCCCCTGACACCCGGCCTAATCTGAAAAGAAAGGATAAAGGAAACTTGAAAGGCTCGAGCCTTTCGAGGATGAAAGTTTTTCTCCCTCATTCTTTCAGTGACACTCCTCTTTTGTTTGTCACGCCACCTTTTTTTTGTAGGGTTTTGTCTTTGACACACTTTCACGTATAAATATTTTGATCAGATAATTCGTAGAGGAACAAGAAAGACTCTGGAAAGTTGACTTTGAATTAATGGACTGTAATCAAGAACAGGAAGAACTTTTAATTGTTTGCATTACCTTTGTACAGTGCACGCCGAGAAATGTTATTTACTGAAGAAAACAGCGGAGCCTTTACAGAAAACTACAAATGTTCATTTTGCACCTTTTTCACATGTGGAATTTTTGCTCGCACTTTAATGTTTCCACCGGTGACTGTCGTACATGATTAATCTATTTTCACTTTGTTTTATTTTTCACATACGGATTTATTTTTCATGTGATCACATATTGTTCGAGCTTCAGAGCATTACGACACATCATCACATAGTACTCACATAATTACATGTCAAATGCATGTGACTTTTCTACAACGGCTCTAAAAATTAAACGAATTATTTTTCAGCGACGTCTTGTTTGTATATAGAGGACATTTTGCAGGCACAGAAAGGGACTGGAAACTAAAACACTGGCAATAATGCTAAAAATGATAAAATACGGATAACTTCCGGTATTGATGTAAAGTCTGAGTGATGGAAATCCATCTCAAGAAGGTACAACGGAAAGCAAAATAGATCCAAGACTTGAATCTGAGCTTGGCTTGGTCTTATAAATCCTGACACCTGACAGATTTCAGGTAAGATTATTGATTTCCCTGTTTTTCTTTGTACGTATCGTGTATATATGATACAATCGCTAGTGTTTTGATACAGACTTTTAATTCACTCTTTCACAGAAGTCAAAAGTGGAAATGTGCTCAGAAAGTGTTGAAATTTTGAGCACCCTAGAGAGCCATGACACCAGAATTGGGAAATTGTAAATTGTCATATTCTCGAGTCATGTCCTTTGGGTGCATCTCGATTTGCCCCTGAGATCTGAATGAAGATCTAATGTCTCAAAAAAACGGGCACTCAGCATGCTGATTGCTCTAGCTGAGAGCCGGATTTGTATGATATGGAAGCTGGCAATTTCTTCTGCTCCAGAGAACATTTTTCAAAGGCCCAAATGGCACAATAAGAAAGCCATCCATCACAAAGGCGGGAAAATTAGTGCATAAATAAATGGCGCTCTTTTTTCCCTGTCTCTCACTCTCTCACTCTCTCTCTCTCTTCCCCTCACTGTCTCGTTGTACGGCTGATCATCAGAGGCCAGGCAGCAGATAATAGACGACAATAAACAGGGTCATATCAAAGTCCCAGACGGTGGCATTGGGGTAGCCCTCAGTGGGTGAGAGAAGGGCAAATAAATGCTGCCGTCCAATCTCAAGCTATAGAAAAACACACATATGGACTATCTCTCTCTTTCTCTCTCTCTCTCTCTCTCTCTCTGGAATAGACCTACCACATATACCAGGTTGGTGCAAATATGGCTTTAAGTCAGTGTGTGCTGCCACCAAGGAAATCATTTCACCGTAATCCACTGAGTAAATAATTTGCCTTTACACCAGTCTGTGGTGATAAAGAGTCTATTCTTCTTATCTGAACAGGACACGATGCAACCCTGTACAGCTACATGGATTTATCGTTGTTAATTGTGTGCAGATAGACATCCCGTCATCCCATTTTTCACACACAGGCAAAGACAGTTTCCAAGCTTCCTAGCTAGGATAGATAGAGAATGCCGCTGCCATCTAAACCCTTTGATTCACATAATATGCAACGCTATATGGTATGCATATATATTATTATTATTATTATTATTATTATTATTATTATTATTATTATTATTATTATTATTATTATTATTATTATTAGAAAGCTTGCCAAAAGGGTTCACATGGCATCTGGTTGAGAGTAGAGATGTGCATCAGGACAGTTTTTACATTCATGTGAGTGAGATACGATGCTTGTTCACTGGTATAGTTCTACATCATTACTGGTATGTTTCCTTATTCATTTTTAAGTTATTGATTCACTTTTCTCATTTTTGTATATATATACTGTATAGGTATATATTTATTTTATTTTATTTTCTTCTTTCTTTCTTTCTTGAGAGCAATTGTAACATGGCAAAGCAATTTCCCCCTGGGATTAATAAAGTTCTTTGAATCTTTGAATCTTGAATCTTGAATTGTTGGTGCAAGCAAGCATGTAGATTAGAAACTCATGGAACAAAACAAGACCATGTTCATTAATGTGAACATGGACAACACATTTACAGCATAGCATTCATTCATCCTTAGTAACTGCCTGGTCAAGATTGTAATGTTTTAATTTGGTTAGTTTGTTGATATTTTGGGAAATACAACCAACTAAATTTGTTAGAAAATATCACTTGTGGGTACAAACAAAAACAATAGTTAAAAAAAAAAAAAGACTCACTCACACATCTCTAGTTCGGTTTAGACCACGCCCACATCAGGTTTAAATCCAAATACAGTTACAGATAGGAATATTTGGAGCACTAAACAGATACAGATAGACTATTGCATTACGGAGCATTATATATACTAGGTTCTCCTTTTCAGCCTCCATTTCTTTATCACAGAGATTCAGTGTCATTTTCTTGACACCCATTATCTCATATCCCACCCATATTTGCATCGCTTTAATCTCATATTCTAAAGATTCATGCTGCTTCTTTTGATAATCGCTCTCAGGGTTCAGGGATGGATTCAGAAACTGAATGCACGCCAACGCACAATTTCATTACAGCCCCATGCTACAAAAAGGAAAGTCATGATTTTTTTTTCCTGATCCAATTTCTGAATCCGGCAAACCTGAGGTCATTCCCACTCATTTACATTTGTGAATAAGTCGTTTTCTAGTCATCGGTATTATTATTATTATTATTATTATTATTATTATTATTATTATTATTATTATACATTTCACTGTACATTTTTTTATAATCAAGAACCAGAGTGCCTCAACAAATACGGCCTTGTGTGGTAAACATATCAGATCGGTCTCTGCGGTCTCTCCTCACTCGCTGGAACAAATGCCTTTTAGCATTTCTGCCATCTGTCCTTAATGAGTCCACTCCTGTCCGCCTCCCATTTCCATACTGTATTGTGTGTAGGCCCTCGGCCATTTGCATAATTGTTGAAAGATTTCGCTTCAAAATTGATACCCACTCCCTGAACATGAGGCCATGAAGTTAAAAAAAAGGACACAACAGATGATAAAAGAAGAAGACGAAAAGAACAGAAGATGTTGAAATTAGCAAATCTAAGCAAAGCAAATCTAATTTTTTCTCTTTCTCTCTTTTTCTTGCAATGGTCCTCAGTAACCTAATCAGGACTGGCTTTATCTGGTAATCCACATTTAAACTTTAACCTGTAGGGGGCTCTTTGTGTCGGTTAATGTAAGCATAAAAGAGGAGGCCAGTCTGAATGACTAATCAGATTAATCATATTTCGCAAGACTAAAGAGCTTCTCTAAAAGGGAGCAGAATTAGGCCTACTTCCATCTCTGAGGGCGATTGGGGGGAGAAGAGAGAAAAAAAGAAAAAAAAAAACTCAAGCGAAACAATTGAAATGGCAGCATGGAATAAATTAATGTTCAAAAGGCAAGTTTTTAATCAGCTCAGCTGTCTGAGATTTACATACTCAGGGCCAGTTCGGGAAATAACACACACAAAGGACAAAGCTGGGGCGAGAGCGCGAGGATATGACCATGTGACGGGGTGAGGATGTGACGATGTGAAGACGTGAGGATGTGGGGCGCTCAACCAAGAGGAGCACTGCAACAATTTACAAATAGAATCAATTTCTTAATAAATATAATGTTTGTTTTTTATCTAGAAACAAAAAAATAGAAAAAAAATAAGCCTCTATTAGGATAAAACAAATGAGCATGATTTATTTTTATATGCTCTTGATCGCCAGCATTGTAAATTCAGACTGATGAAAATACAGGACACAATTTTATTAGAAAATATTTTCCCCTTCCAGTAAAATTACCAGTGTTTTTTTTTTTTTTTTAACTTTTCCACATGTGATTTTCTCACATGATTTATTTATTTATCATACGTAGAGCATGCAGGTTCATAAATAATTCTTTTTCATATCAGATGATGTCCCTTTTTACATATTTACTTGAATCCACTGTGCAAATTCACAGCATAATGCGCTGAAATGTACCTTCACACGTTTTACACGCATGATCGCATGTAAAATTCACATAATCACACATGAAACATAAGAGTCTTTCTTTAAGCTGTGTGTCCTTTAAATCTCTCAGGTCTTGACTCTTCACTGCAATTTTGGACAAAAGCATCTCCTACACATCAGAAGTGGCTGGTTAGTGTATTTAAATTCTGTTATCTCATGAATATTCATACAAAGTGGCAAATGTGAGTTTGTGGAGCTGTGCTTTGTTTATGATGACACGTACATTCCGCCGTCATCGGAGGTTAAAGTCAGGCGTTTGTCAAGACTGCGAGATGCTAAACGGTGCAATTTGCATGAGAGAGCTTTTGTGACGAGCGCCGTTTAATTTTTTTTTGCCTGTTTTCACAGCGCTGAACATTTGTTGACAGAATTGCGATGTTCATTACTTGAGGACAATATTTCTCTCTAAATAAAGCAACTGCATGAATAACAATGTGATTTAAGGAGCAGTCTCAAAGTCGCACTCTTGCATGAATATGCATTGCAGATCATGAGATACAATGTATCACTGCTTATGAACAAGGGGGAAAGATGTATTTAAATGTTCCTACAGCAAGCATCTTCAAATAGTGCAACATCTTTGACTCTGTTCATTAAGACAATTAATATGAAAAATGCCGGACGAGAGATGGAGGCAGGACGACAGAAGCATGTAACGATAGCAAATTTCACTTTCCTAGAATAAGGCACAGGATGCGGTCATGTTTTCTGAAACTAAAGGTGCTAATACAGCTAAAAATCAAATAATCTGCTTTCTCTAAGGTTATATTTTTCCTATTAATAATCATGGGAAATACAACAAGCATGTTTATTATTGCACAGTGTCAAATCTGAACTTTTAGTTTTGTTGCCACTTCATTGAAACAGGGTAATGAATGTCCTGGGATGTCCTGGAATACTGAAAATTAGTTCATATCCCTTTTTTATTATTATTATTTTTTAAAATACACATTACCATCACTCTATCTTCTGAGTACCATGAAGTCTTTTCTAAGCCTACGATACATATTTACATTTCCATGTACAAAATTATGAAATAGTCTTTTTTTAAAATATATTATATATATATATATATATATATATATAGAGAGAGAGAGAGAGAGAGAGAGAGAGAGAGAGAAATAAAAGTTAGGGAGAAAACAGTAAGAAGAATAGTGAGAAAAGAAAGAAATATAGAAGTAAATCACTTCATATCTAAGATCTGATATGTTGTATACTGTAGGTATCGTTCTATAATATAAAAATGTAAGCTCTGTGATCTTTACGTACTGTAATTCTGTAACTTCTACGCCACGTAGAATGATTCCGTGATGGTGTTTATCTTGTGTTTTGAGGATCACTGTGAAATAACACTGTCCTGTATAGTATAGGTGCAATATGAATTAAAGACGTCTGAAAATCAATTTGTACAAAAATAAAATAAATTTACTGAAAATTCATTCAACCCAGCACAAAACACGTTAATCATTTTGTGATGTTGTTTCTTGAATTGCTATTGCGCGAAGGCTCCTGCTCTTAAACACCAACAGAATAACGTGTGTGTGTGTGTGTGTGTGTGTACGTGTATGTGTGTGTGAGAGAGAGAGAGAGAGAGAGAGAGAGAGAGGTCCCCATGAGGATGGGAATATCTGATAGTTTTGACCTTTTGGGGACATTTAGCTGAGGAAACCTGCTTTTTTGGTAAATAAATAAATATATAAATAAATAAACAAACCATTTTTCCCTTGTGGTTGCTGAGGTTAAAGTTAGGTTTAAATTTAGTTGTAGTATATTATTAAAGGGATGCATTAATAATTGTCAGTGGAAGGTCCTCAGAAAGACAGTAATACAAGAATGTGTGTGTGTGTGTGTGTGTGTGTGTAGCACTTTCCCTGCCCATGTCTACACTAATCAGTCCTACCCTGAACTGGTCACCTGGTCCCATCAGCTCTAGGGTTTTGAAGCCTCTACGCTGCTCTTCAACAGGGTTGGACTCCATCTAGTGGCCTAAAGAGCTTCCTTCAGCTCAAAGTGAGAATCCTAAAGACTGAAAAATCTCTCCACACACTCCTTCCTGGACCGAATAATGTGTGTGTGTGTTTTTTTTTTTTTTTTAATTCTGTAATCCTTCCCATGTTCAATGTGTGTGTTAAAGAGTATCTCTGACTTGCAGATCTCTCTTCCCAAAAAAAAAAAAAAAAAAAGGAAAAAAATCAATTAGTTATTTTCGATTTGGGTTTGACATAAGGGGATCAAAACTATTTTGGGTTACCGTTGTGATGGAAATTATTATCTGCACTAACATTCATGTAAATCTTTTGCGCTGTCACTTTGATTCTCTTTACTCTGTAGAATCAGGATGAAGTTGTCCGGGGCCGGCGGTTAAAATCGAGCAGATTACTATATGTAAAGAAACAATAAGCGAGACAGAGGCTTTCCCCTTCATAATCGTGTAATTGACCTCATCTCGCAGGTCTCATTTGACAGGGCAATTTCCACACTTATTAAGCTCCTGACACACTTCGAGTAATCGTATTAGCACTTTTGGCAAATTAGCTCCATTTCGTCGTGGAACGTGGATGTCTACAATCGTCATAGGCTGCTTCCGTGCACAACGTGTGATGTCTCTATTTCCTGTACCTGCAGAGATTCGGCCAAATTCACACACACCTCCGAGCCCAGCCAATCAAAAAAAAAAAAAAATCACTCAGCACCTTTTTTTCATGAAATTCCTCGATCCACTCGATTCTCCAGTAATGACACAAAGACGTATGCTGCATTCCACTTACTTCAGAAGTGGGAAGTCGGAACATTTTCGACGTCCACGCATTCAAGCTACAAAGCGGGGCAGGAGGAATAAAACATGGACGTCTTTTGTTAGCAACAAGCTAGCCAGCTAGCTGTGACGAATGATGTATATTTTCCGCCTCAAAAACCAAACTGTATAGTCAGTGTTATAGATTTAACAAACTAATACATGAGTATGTTGATCGATCTGTTGATACAGTGCTACTTTGTTTACTGTTGATGCTGTGAGCAGCCATGTTGATTTGACGTCACTTGCTGAACTCAGGGTTGAGTAGACCGTCCTGAGAGGCTTCTTTGTTTTTTTTTTTAATCCTAGTCGGAGTTCAGAAATTACAAGTTACAACTTTTAGTTGAATGCAGAATGAGTTTAGGAACATAAAGGTCACCTTTGGAGCCCAGAACCCCCAGAACTAGTGGAGGGCTTCTTTTTTTTTTCTTTTTTGCTCTACGGCAGCTTTTACCACGCTCGACATTTCGCCTGGACGCTGTCAGTAAACACAGCAGAGGCAGCGAGTATGAAGTCTCGGTGTCGTAACTCAACCAAGCGAAATGAGGCGTCTTGCTGGGTCCAGCTCAGACAAGAAAGTATACGCTGCAACCCTGGATACTAGTTAGAGCCCTGCCACATCCTGGTACTTTTATCCCTGACCTGTGACCCTAGGCACATCTGGAAAGCTAGTTGGATCCCAAAAAAAAAAGATGAGGTTTTTCCTTTTCTCCTGTGAAAAAAAGAGAAATGTTTTTTATTTTGTTATTTTTCTTTATCCCTGGACAGAGTAGTAGAGCTTCTCAGCATGGTTTGAACTTTTGGATATTGACCATGTGCTGAAAGCGCAGGACAAAGAGAAGGCTACGTTGTTGCCTCTCGGCTATATGCTTTCCAGATTTCTGAGGGAAGATAAACATCTCGAGATCCAGGAATAAAGGGACCACAAAGGCCAAGATGCTTTGAAGTGCAGGGACGGCCTCGCTTAATAGACACCGTGCCCACAGCCAAGGCAAACACTCCCCTGGCAAGATGTTTCCTGATTACACATCGAGAAGTGTTCTCGCTGATCAAACGCCACCCATCAGCTATTTATTTAGCGAGTTTATAAGATGGACTGAAGCCTCTGGGTGTTAACTGGTTGTGTCAGCAGATCCAGGAGGCAGTGTTTACAGCAGCACGTTGTGTTGTTTGTTCGACGTTCCAACCCTGTGGGCTGGACACTTTACTGTCAAATCCGCCGATGACTTCTAGCCTACTGAGAGCTTTGGCTAACTCACAGATTTCCACACGCATCCGCCGCCGCTTCTCGTTTTTCCTGCGGGTTTTCGTTTTAGAGTTGATTCTGTTGGCGTTGACATTAAGGAACCTCGTGGAGCCGTTCTTAATGATATGATCTTAAAATGAACTCAAGGATACAACGATATAATTACAACACCAACATCATCAATCACGCTCGAAACTGAACTTGTTCTTGGTTTATGTTTGGTCCGGGATGTTGTGGGAACACTTTCCATGAAGCCCATATAGATAATGAACTATGAACACATTCATAACATGTTATAATGCATTCATAAAGGTCAATGCACATTGTTATAATTGTTTATAGAACTGCATTACACTTAAATAGTTCGTATCCATAGCACAGTACAACAGTGATATAATTTTGTATTGCTCAGTGTCTGTTAATAACTGCAATATAGTTTATGCTTTATTATTTATGTAATTTCGAGCTTGTTTCAACTATGAGATATATATTATAGTTTTTTTTTTTTTAAATGTCTTAAACCCATGTGTACTTATAGCTCACAAATACTACTTATAAATGATTTTAAACATAACATATTTATAACATTTTATATGTAGTATTGTAGTATATGTAGCAAAAATGTATTGCAAATATTGTAAATGCTGTAAGTATAACAATTTTTAAAACATTTTTTACATATTTATTTAAACAATATTTTTAAATACTTTTTGAGCCCCCTAATACTACTTATATGTAAGTTGTCATAAACATAGCAAATTTATAATAATGTATAAGTAGTGTTTGTAATAAATGTAATATTGCAAATGCTGTAAGTTTAATCATTATTGTTTAAATGTCCAACTTTTCCTAGAGCTCACAAATACCACTTACCAATTATTATAAACCTACTTTAGCATATTAATAATAATTCATATGTAGTATTTGTGAGTAATATTGTAAGTGCTGTAAGTGTAATTAGAAATGTATAAACAGTATTTGGGAGAAATGTCACATTGTGAAAGCTGTTTTGTAATACATTTCTCAGTTATGTCTCACTTTACTCAGAGCTCACAAATACTACTTATAAATTATTATAAGCCTATTATAGCCTATTTATAATCATTTATTAATAATATTTGTGATAAACATAAAATTATAAATTCTTTAGCTTTAATATTTTTTAAAAATATATCTCATTTTACTTAGAGCTCACACACACTACTTACAAATTATTATAAACATATTATAGCATATTTATAATCATTTATAAGTAATACTTTTGAGAAATATAACATTGAAATATAACATGCTGTAATTATTTAAGAAATATTCTTATAAGTATGTCTCACTTTACTTAGAGTTCTCTAATAACATTTATATATACTGCTTGTGATAAGTATAATATTATTATTATTATTATTATTATTATTATTATGTGTTAAGTATATTAAATATATTATTACTTGTGATTTTAAATAAACTTAAAAGCTGTAAGTTTAATAGTTTTTTTTAAGAATAATCTCGCTTTATTTAGAGCTCACAAACGCTACTTATTAATTGTTAAAATGTTATAATGTCTCTCAATAATTCACCCTCATTACTGAGAAGCAAATAAATTCTGCGACTTTTTCATGCTGGAAAAAAAATTATTAAAAATGAGAAAATGAGCTATGGCATTTCTAACAAGTACAAAACTTTCCATAAGATAAATAAAATAAATAAAACCAGGTCTCACATGAGTTTCTTAGACCTTTGTGGTGTACACAACTTGCAGTAAAGTGCTAGGCATTTTCATAAATAGGTTTAACAAAGTGTATAATGCGTTATGAATGTGTTATAACATGCTAGGAATTATTGTAGATAAAATAATGTAAATGTAAAATAAAAGTCAGACCTTTCAAAATTACTAATATGACTAAAATCTGAAACCTAGATCTAATATTAACATCTTAATTTCTTTAAAAAAAGCCATGAAATTTATTGTTACTGATGTTTTCAGGGGAAAAATGAGAATAACTGGATCTGATGATGATGATATTGAAGACCACAATGAGGATGATTTTCTTTCCAGAAAAGTCCTCTCTATCAGCAGGACTGCTTTTTTACACAGTAAAAAAGTCAGTGAATCCCATAACATCATTGCTGCTTAGCTATATTGATATTTACTAGCCGTCTCTGTCGTGTTTTCCCATCATTCTCCTCTGCTTATAAAGACTTCAGAGCTCAAGCTGGGCCACACTGGAACACATTTCTCTCAGATACTCAATACGACACATGGCGTGCGTCTCCGTGGAGGTTCTCGACTCAAGTGGAACATGTCTAGGGAATATATAGCACTGTCTATCAGAGTTGAGAAGATGATGTCACGGGTCTGTGCGAGTCTCTGAGGAGTGGTGAAGTCTAATCTAATCTCGAGGGGGCTGGATTCACTTCATGTTTGGAAAGGTGAGGGAGAAGAAAATCCCTTAACTGCCGGTGTAATCTCGTGAATGTCATTCACCTCGTTCACATTTGTGAGTGGAAGTGTTCAGGTGTGAAGGGGGAAAACTTTCTGAAATAAAAGTCAGAACTTTCAGAGTGACTAATATGACTACAATCTGAAACCTAGATCTAACGATAGCATCTTAATTTCTAAAAGAAAATTTGATATTATGCCATTTTTTGTCATCTCATTCCAGCTCCAGGTGCAAATCTCTTACACACTGAGGTTTAATCTTAAATTCTGACAGGGTCTGATTTGTCTAATCTCTAAATTGAGCGTGATACGTGGTAAAAACGCTTCCTACAAAGTCGTGCAACATTTGACATGTCGTTAAACTCAGGTTTTATTCCCATTTTAAACAGCTTTGGTTTCCCCAGCAAAACACCATTCCCTGTAAAATAAATAACTGTATTTAATGAGATATGAAATGCTTATGAATGCCTTCGCTCTTCACGGGTAATTGGAGCTTGTCACCCAAAGCATTCGGTGATATATAGGAGCTGGTGGTAGGTTTTTCACATGTGAGACTTTTATATTTATATGTATATCTACAGTGTGTATGTTTTTTTTTTAGCATGTGGATGTCACCAGAGTTGGTATAAATGAGTTAGATTAAAAAGACATCAGCATAAGGTTGCTTTTTTGGCATCAGATTATTTTGGATTTTTTTTTTTTTTTTTTTCGAGAAGAAAAGCACATAGAATGGGAAGAAGAATTGAAGCTGGGGCTGATTTCTTTCTAGGCCAGACTGTAGATTCATGCAGTGACAGTCGTGTCAGGTGATTACACAGAGTGACACGCCCACTAGATTGGATATCTTTCAGCCTACTTTTGCTGACACATCTGTAACACTTTATCATCATGCGCATTCTCAGGATGAACACGAAGGAGGTGGTTTGTGTTTGTTTATGTTACTCTGTAAGAGTTGTAAGAGTTACACCTCTGTTTATCATAGGAAAAACGCATGAATCCAGGAGCGCACGCTATCAGTGAGACCAGCTAGCCAGCTAGCCGATGTGCCATAAAGTGAGTGTGGCTTCTTCGGGATCTGCTAGAGGAGCAAAAATAAACAGAACATTTGGCCATATTGTGTCCGAAATGTCACTCACTCAATATTAATTTCTTGTTTATAGAACTGCTGTATAAAAGCAATATCGCATTCGCAAGTGTATACTGAATATCAGTCAGTGAATGTTATTCAGTATAACCGCACTCTTGCTCGTGCCATGTTGCTTAATTCGATTTTAGACTTTTTCTGATCGAATATCATGACGAGCCATCACTGCACTAGAGCATTAGAATGATCAAATGAACATTACAATGAACAAAGCACCAAAACGACTGTAAATATGACGGGACATTCCACGCATCGGTTCCGTGTCGCTGACGTAGACTGATCTGAGAATGCTTGTGGAACAAAAAACAGTGAAGGAAATAAATAAATAAATAAATAAATAAGTAAGATGGAAATTTTCCAATTTAGGTAACATCTGCATCCGTGGCTCTCGC
>CM075003.1:27977483-27989252 GCA_037576675.1 Pangasius sanitwongsei | reverse complement strand
AAATAAATAAATAAATAAATAAATAAGTAAGATGGAAATTTTCCAATTTAGGTAACATCTGCATCCGTGGCTCTCGCTGAGAAATGATGTTTCAAGGGGAACATTATGTGCACTTTCCCGGCTGTTGCTCCTGAAGGCTCCTGTCCCAGTGTTTCCTTTCAGTGTGTGTGTGTGTGTGTGTGTGTGTGTGTGTGCACGTCCTGCCTCATTACCTCCTCCTAAACTCTGCTGCGTCTGAACATTCCTCTCTCTAGCCTTTACTTTACCGTAACACTCTCCTACATTTACTCTCTCTTCCTCAAAGAGCAGGCTGCCATTACCAGAGCAGAATTGCATTTGCATTCCACGGCAAGATCGACAGTGCAATAACGTTCATGGCTGCCATCGACAAGCTTTTTGGTGCCATATGATCAAGCAGGCGTCCAGTGGCTTTTGCCACGCTGCTCAAATGAGATAGTGTAGAAAAAAACAAAAGAGCATAAAAGCAAACTAGAGCGCTCTTGCTCACTCAGAGAGATAACAGCAATCTCTCTTGAAATGTAGGAAATAAGGAAAGGACTGTTCCAGAGGTTTCTGGCATCGATAGCATGCGAGACCCCCTGCTTTACTTCCAGCGTCGGTCTTATCGGAGACATCACATGAGCATGACAGCACCAGTGTCAGCACCAGCGTTTGGCCAGATTAGCAGAGGTCATGCCATGCTAATGAGAATCATTAGCAAAAAAAAAAAAAACCCTCACGCTAATTGCCGCACTTATGTACCAGGCAGCACATCACGAATCAAAAAGGTTAATTACAATTGTGCCTTCGTTTGATATCGGACCAGTCTTTTGTTCCCTCGCTCTGCTCTGTCTTCCTCGCTTTTTTTTTCCCCCAAGTCACAAAAAAGGGCCTTCATCCAGACACGACTGCCTGCATGTTCCTCGATAAGCTTCAGGCACTGACACTAGCCGATTACTTTCGTTCCTAGGAAGTGCTGTAATTAGTAAAACGCCATCAAGCAAAAGAGTTAACACCACTGAGGAATTTCTTCTTCTCAAAAGTTTTTTTTTTTTGCCTCTCTCTGCTCGCCCTGAAGGTTTTCACTAGCTCCGCCAGCCTGTTAGCGCACCCCCCCCCTTTTCTACTAAAATGAAATTTGTTTAGATGCTGTGCAACATCAACAGAGCAACAAAAAAAATTAACAATATGCTGGCTAATTATGTTAATGCTCAATTTCTCGGGTGGTGGTGATATGTTTGCTACATCAGCGGCGGCATTCTGATTCGACTTTATCATACTCTGGCCATAGGCCAAGAATCTACACACGCCATGTCTCGCTGTTCACCTGAAGGCAAGAAAAGAAGTGCCTCATCCATCGTTTGTGAAGCCATTACCGAACACGCGGAAAGAAGATAAATATTGCTGCAGATGCTCAGCTTTCTACAAATGAGCATCTTCCAGTCAGCTGTCTCCAGCCATGCTGGGGAGTTCGAGTCTGAGAGATATGATTCTCGCTAATGTAAAGTGTTTGTGCGCCGCTACCACCTACAGTCAGCCTGCTTGTTTATTAGCAAATTAGCAAAAGTGCAAGAATGACAAGAAATATGAGGTTTAGATCAGTTTAGGAAGACCATGATTGTGTTTCATCACAGTACCTGATGTCTTGATGAAGGATTTGACTGGAATGTTTGACCTTTCACCCTTTCGACACCATGTGACATGACTCTGACGGGTAGACTGTATGGCATGCTGTCCCGGCGAGTTCGGTAAACCAACACCAGCATATATACAGCAGAAAAACACACAGACAGTCTGCCGCCACGTTGAGCTGATCTCCGCCCGTGCCACCCAATACTGTCTGTATCGCATTACACCAGTCTTATAGATACTGTCTCTGTGTGTGTGAGATGGAGAGTGTGATATGGACAGAGTGAGAGTGGGTGCCAGCTGAGAATCTTTCAGTCGACCATCCAGGGTTGCCAGGGTTGCGTATTTTTACGCTAAATTGGGCTAGTTTTGGATCAAGGTAGCAATTTAAAAACAGTCTGCTGAGATCTTGACCAAGATCTTGTTTTAAAGCAAATAATTAGAATTTAATCAATTTCTGCAAACATACTGTATGCTGTGGCAAACAAAGGGAAAGGGGAAAGCATAAGTGCAGATAACGGGCCTCATTTATCAAGCAGGAGATGAACGGATTTATGCGTATGAAAATTTAAACAATAAATGTGGTAGGAACGAAAATCTTGTAAATTCTTTTGTATCCTACTCCTGCTCGTGAGTGTGTGTAAATTTACACATGAGAAGACTAACTAATGTAAACCTTGACTGATCGACTTTAAATCTTATAATTTGTGATGAGTTACTGAATTTTTATGTACAGATTATGCTGTTCAACTTCAAATCATTTATTTATTTCAAATACACGCAAATTAAAGAAATATTACATTGGTTTGTTTTTTATAGCTTTTGTGTCAAACCAATTTCTTTTGACCTCACTTATACCACATTGGATGGATTCACCTCTGTAATTTCTCTCCACGTTTTGACCTTTTCAGGTGCTGTGACTCCAGTGGATACACTGCTAAATAATAGTTTTTTTATTCTCGCAGATGTGAGTCAAAAGGACTTCAACTTCTGCTTCAGAGAAATTCTTTTTCTGCTATTTCTTTATGGCCATTTTGCACTTTTCACTCTATGAACTTGGCCTTTTATGGAGTTTTGTGGGCATCACCAAAGACAAACCAGCTGTGGTGTGCAAGCACCTAGTATTTACAGGTGATTGCCATTTACCAACACACACATGAATACGAAGAAAATCAGTATTTAAGAAACTTTTGTAAATCTAGCATAAATTTTTGCACTCAACTTTACTTAAAGATTGATGAATGAGGTCCATTGTGTCTATGATGTACAGAAACATTTCTGTTGTAAGACATATTGGGGAAGGAAAAAAGGGGATTATGGAGTGGATACTGTCTGTACCAGGTGATGATAAATATTGTATACTGCAAATCAGAAATGCGTGCGCACCACGGTCAACATGATTCCCACACAAAGACTGAGAGAAAAGGTGATAAATACATTATATGGCCAAAAGTTTGCAGACACCTGACCATCACATTCATATTTGCTTTTTGTACATCCCATTTCAGATTTAGTCCCCCCTTTGCTGTTTTAATAACCTCCACTCTCCTAGGAAGGCTTTCCACTAGATTTTGAAACATGGCTGTGAGGATTTGCACATTCGGCGACAAGAGCATTAGTGAGGTCAGGCGCTGATGTCAGGTGAGGAGGCCTGCGGTACAGTCAGCACTCCAATTGATCCCAAAGGTGTTCAGTGGGGTTGAGGTCAGGGCTCTGTGCAGGTCACTCGAGTTCTTCCACTCCAACCTTCACACACCATGTCTTCATGGAGCTCGGTTTGTGCACAGGAGCATCATCATGCTGGAACATGCTTGGCCTCTTAGTTCCAATGAAGGTACAATTATAATGCTACAGCATACAGAGACATTCTATGTAATTGTGTGCTTCCAACTTTGTGGCAACAGTTTGGAGAAGACCCAGATATGGGAGCGATGGTCAGGTATCTACAAACTTTTGGCCATATAGTGTATCTCTCCAATCCATTTTGGGCTAGATTCAAGTCTTTTTGTTTTGTTTTAGAGAAATGTATCAAAAGCCTGACTGCATCTCTTGCTGTCTGCTTCACAAAGTGTTTACAAGCTGTACTTCTGGCATTAAAAACATTTTATCCTCCAAAGTCAAATCCTTCAGCATTTATACACAGCACAAAGATATCACAGTGAAAGTCAGACGGTTATTTATTACTTTTAGTTATTTATTTTTTCTGGAAGGTGCTCATGAGTATGAGTATCATAGTGTTTATGATTACAGCAGCAGTTCTTAGGTACAAGTCTAAAGGATCCAGAGATTAAACACTGAAGCAAAGGTGATTCCTGGACATCAACTGTTTTTGTGAAGTAAATCTTTGTGTCCATGTGGGAGCAGCAGAAGAAGTCCACAGCAGCAGAAGAAGTATCAGGGTGAATCAGGCAGGTTCAGAGGGCGAGAGGCGACACGGCAGGAGACATGCGTCAGGATCAGGAGTTCACATACCGCTTGAAGGAGAAATGTTGTTAGCATTAATATTAGCAGTGTAGCAATCACCACATCTGTTAAAATTGACTGTAGCATCTAATAAGAATGGACTTTCTCTGAAGTCCATTCTCTTAATGAATTATAGCCCCATTTATAATTATTTATAAGCAACTACTGCTGTTCTTTAAATACATTTATAAAGACACATCAAAACCTATACCTCATTATAATAACAGTTATAGTTACATTTATATTATTGTTATAATTACTTATAAGTGATGCGCTTGCTTTTTCAATGCCTATGCCCATAATGTGTTATATATCGACTTATAAATATTAGTCAGTCTTCCAGTTCCATGACTGTATTTATAAAAATGCAGGATCATAAATATATTCATTATTTATTACATAACATACATATATTATTATGAGCATGGGCTTCATAGAAAGTGTTTTTACCAGATTTTTGCACACTAAGCCAACCCTGAACTTTCACACAGTTTGAAACCCATACATTTTATATAGATTGAGTTGTGTAAGTAACTGGGTTTCTGCAACTACAGCAAGTTTTATATCCAGTAGTGGAACATTTAGACATACTATTAACACTCTGAGCCACTGCAGTAAGGACAAGTCTCAGTAAAGGCATTTTCACCATTTTTAATTATAAATAAGTAGCATGTTCTGCTTTCATACAAAACTTGTCATATTATTGAATATCAAATCTTTGTCTTTTTCAAAACACATTAGTCGCCATAGAGTTTATGACTAATGTGTCTTGAAAAAGACAAAGATTTGATATTAATATCAAAAATATGAATATCAAAAATATTATATTTACCTCATTTTGTTTGTTTGTTTGTTCGTGAATCCAGGGTCAACTAGATTAGGTCTTTCACTCTTTTGCATTTTTATTTAAAGTAATTTAGCTAGGGTTATGGTAAGGATGTAAAAATTTGGCATTTGTGAAAAACAAAATCATATTAAATGACTGATCAACAGCAATACTTATTCAGATTATTTTTATTTAACCCTTTATACAATGAGAGTTTCATAGGAAAGAATTACATTTCTGTATTTATTAAAATGTATTAAAAATAAACAAATATATACAATAAATACTTTTTATAAAAACAATTAAATTATTCATATTTTATCATTTAATTTCATTTCTTAATGATTTCTAATTAATGATTTATAATTAAAAATAAGTAATTGCTTTTTTATGCATTTGATGAATAAAATCCTGCATGAGACGTGAACAAAACTGGAATTTAGAGCATGTGAAATTAGTTATGACTAGCTGTCTACATTTTTTTTTTTAATTACTGGTCAACAGTTTCCTATAATTACAATTTATTCAAAAAGGTATTGAAATAAATACGCCAGACTAAATGTACAGTGTATAGAGTGGCAGTACAGTGTATTAGAGTGTACAGTAGGTGTAGGAACAGAGTTGTTTATATGTGTATTAGTGTTATACCTATCACTAAAGCATCCTTACTTAAAACCAGCTATGGATATATGAATAGGTTGAAATCTCATTCCTGAGCATGTGCTTGCTTGGCTGGTGTGTCTTACACCTCGGTCTATATGAAAACTTTACCAGAGACGGCAGGACGTCTGACACAGATGGGGCCCTGTAGACTCCAGTAGTGCAAAAGGTCATTAAGGCCCTGCCTTTAACCCACTCCTCATTCCGCACTGCACATTATGGGCTTTTCTCATGGCATGCCATGATGGAGTGACATCACGTTTGTGTTTCTAACCCAGGTCACATACACACATAGATATACACACGGGTTAGGGAGTGTCCTCTGAGGAAAAAAAGACAAAAAACCCACGCAAGGCACAGTAAAAGTTGTGTGTGGCTGTGTTGGAGCTTTAATGGTCCTCCGTAGGGCGCCCCGCAGAGCCGGCTCATATTTATATTGGCAATATATGCGAGAGGATTAATCTCGTAAAAACCTGACGACCACACAAAGCCCTGGCTAACGTGGAGGACTGTGTGATCGGGATGGCCGCTGTTATTTATGCTGTATGGATAGGGATGAAATCGTCCTCTCGCCCCCTCTCACTCCCTCTCGCCCATTCTCTTCAGCATTCTGTCAATATTTTTCTTCCATCCAGTTTATTACAACTCATGGAACAGGGTTTGGGTTTGGACTTGATTTCAATTTTCAAGATTACTAAAGAAGTGTTAGAACAACAATGATGTGTGTTTGGTTTAACAGACAATACATCTGAACCCATGGCCTTTCCGTTTTCAATTCATTGTTTCTCGAAAGTCTGACTTTGTCATGTTAGATTTTATCTTCTTCCCGCAAAAGGGGCATCTCTGTACAGTCATTCTCATTCCACTGAGTGTGTAGAGTAAAAAAAAATAAAGCACATTAGGATGTCCAGATGCAAAATGGAGGTGCAGTTTAATTTCACCCTCTCTGACATTAATGATCATTATGGAATGAAAAAGGGAGGTTCTCAAGGAACGCTGACTGCCAAAAATCACCGATCACCATACCAGCAATATCGCACTACCTCTGCAAAAAAAAGGACAAAGGTCATATCCAAATGTGCTATTTGTCATTTTTACTTTCTCAAAACAGGAATACACTAGGTATATTATTATGCTGTCTGAGTGTGTGCATGCATGTATTTGTCGTAATATATTTTAAATAAAGGTAAAATTGGAGCTAAAAACCAGATGGATCTCAATGTTCTAAATTTAAAATAAATAAATAAATAACAAAGTATTTTTGCAATTTGAGATAAATAAACTTATTATCTGACTTAAACACATTACCCATTAGAAAACCGCTGTTCTTGAGCGCAGAGCGTTACTTCGCGAGTCGGCCTGGTGTGTGTGAAGCGAAGATTTGAGCTACAGCGTGTTGGCAATTAGCCTCTTCCTTCACAGAACATCTTGTCATCACAGCTTGCCCTTAATGAGATGGATTGTGGAGATCGTTTCCAGCGTCACAGAGAAAAGCCTCCAGATAAAACACGCTTTCTGCTAAAAAAAAAAAAAAAAAACGCCTCCTTCTTTCTTTTACCACAAAGCCATGATGCTTTCTTTTTTTGGGTCCTCTAATCAGTAGAATATTTACAGGTTCACCTTAGGCGACTGACAGAAAAGAAACATCAGAAGAAATCATACCATCAAGCTCACACAGGAGTTCCACCGAGGAGGTTTAAAATGTTATTAGGCTGAAAGTGGTATGGTGATAAAATGTTAATGTTCTTTGGCTACGGAGATCTAGCGGAGGTTTAAGTGATCGCACAGAAGGTTATATTTACGTTTGTATATTTGACAGACGCTTTTATTTGAAGTGACTAAGGAGTAAGGTAGAGTACAACTTAAACACAGAGATGAGAAGCTCAGGATCTGAAACTATGGTCTTTAAGCATCGACGGCTATAGGGACAGCTACGGAGACCGGAAATAACAGTCAAAAATGCCAAAAGACGTGTAAAATCAAAGTCAATAAGTAAGAACTCAGAGTTGAGTGTTGGACAGACTTTGTGTCTAAGTGCTTATACAGAAAATATGACAATCTCATCATAATATCAAAGCTGACGTCCTGTGATCATTATGGGTCTGATGTATCTTTGTCATTGTGCTTTTTTCCAGAACAACAAGCACAACCCATGATCCTATAGTGACTTGTTTTGTTTTCACTTCCTGGTCCTGCCTCTGCTCCTGTATTGCAATTGATTGCATTCCCTATTATTCTTGTTTGTATGTTTCAAACTTTGATTAGTACGCCAGTTTATATTCTCTTATGTCTGTGTTTTTTTGCGAAGTCTTGTTCCGTGTGTACACACTGAAACTATTGTGTAGTTTAGTTGAGTTATTTATTTAATTATTGGTTAATTTGGTTTAGATATGTTGGTATCATGACGGGTATCATTTTAAATTATAATGCACAAAACTTGCTGATTTGATATCAAGCCTGCTGCATTCCTTAAAAATAAAGTTAGTGATACTGTATTGTTGGCTGTTTTCAGATAATTAACGTACGTCTGCTTTATGTTCCTAAATAAATCAATGCATTCCAGTCGGTTACATAAAGTTAACGGATGTTATTTTTCTTAGCTTATTAGCTCCATTGTTGTTATGCATATCTTGAAATAACTTCACAGGGTGATACCCAATTACGTTAATTACGTTAAAATTTAAAATGAGCGTATTTTCGAGCATAACATCTCGCCGTTACGACATGATGTTATTCACGATAAAACACTTGGTAATGTTAGGCTAGCTACACTGTGTGGAGACAAACGGCGAATGTGCACTCATATTGTTATAGTTGATTTGTCCTTAATAAGCATCCTGACTCGTCACACACATTACAATCTTCAGAAAAACTGATTCAAGTTAAAGAGTCTGTGACCAAATTGCTTTGAATTCACTGATGGAATAGTGTTGTTATCTATTGTAAAGATAATTCTAATTCAACGCATATTAAAAATGTGAAATTAACTCACCTAAACCTCATGTTTTGGCAAGTACGTCAAAATGGTGTAGAAGAACAGCGAGCAGGAAGCAGCGAGTCAAATTCGCACATGCGCAGTACAGCTCAGTTGTTGCTTAAAGTCTGCTGTCTCTCTGACAATCCTGGAAACCCTGATGACACAGCTACTGATGCTTAACACCAAATTTCCAAATCGTTATTAAATTTTCATTTACACAACCTTGATGAAAAGAAGATCTAGGATCTATTCACCTGATACACTGAATCAACTGTAGCATCTCTCAGCATCAGCCCACCCTCTTTTGACATCTGTGTCTCATATGTCACATGACTTGCAGCGGCCAGAGTCCAAAAACAACCACAAAAGCCCTGTGGAAACCTTCATCTGTCTACAAACACACACACCCACACACACGTACAGTAAATCTCAGCTTCAGCAGGAGGTCCAAGCATTCCTCGTAAAACAAATACTGAACCATCTTTGAACGCTTTACCTGTCCACCTCTGACAAATATACAAAAACTCGGTGTATGGAAAAAAAAAAAAAAACATCATGTGATCGTTCTTTTGGGAAAAACAGCAACTGCTTTTACTACACTGTGTTCAAGTCTTAAAGAAATGAAATCAAATCAGCAAATAAAATTTAATATACTGTAAATACCTGATCTGCTTCTGACACACCATGAGAGGCTTTACAACCTCTGATTTTAACTCCAGACCTAACACAAATGATTATAACACACACACACATACACACTGGATAGTAAGGTTGGAGGTCCAAGAATATTTAGGCTAAAATCCTTCTTACTCAGTCAACCTGTGAAAGGCAGAGACAGACAGACACATACAGAGAGAAAAAGACAGTTATACATACAGTCAGACATAAAGACAGACTCAGACAGATAGACAGAGAGACAGACAGACACAGAAAGACAGACACACAGATAGCTGGATATACAGACACAGACACATACAGACAGACACAAACAAACAGACTCATACAGACATGCTTAAAGAAAGACAGACACATAGAGACAAACAGACATAGAAAGACACACTGACAGACATACAGGTAGTTAGATATACAACCACAGACAGATACAGACATGCATACAGACACACACAGAAATACAGACAGACACACAGACAGATAGATACACAGATACAGACAAGTAGACACACACAGACAGTTAGACATACAGACAGACAGACAAACAGATTAGCAGACTGGCTTCACTATTTGTGATCATTATTAGTTATAAATTTACAGCTTCTCTACACATCTTGGATGATGATCAGTTCTTAAACCCCTGTTGACTGCTCTTGTGTGTGTGTGTGTGTGTGTGTGTGAGTCTGAATATCTAAAAGCCGGGACCTCTCCTCCTCTCTGCACAGTTCTGCAGCTACCCGTTAGATGGAGCTCGGTGTGTGGCGCCGGTTGCCCGGGGAAACGGAGGAAAGGTGCTTAGATCGGAGGTATTTGATTGGCCAGCCGGGGCAGCCAATGGGTAATGCTTGTGTTGATTGGCATCACAGGCGCTACAGCTGCGGGATGTGCAATGACAAGCAATAGAGATGAGGATTTGAGTCTGTTTTTATGTCCAGAGGGGGAAAATTTAAGAACACAGAAAGCAGAGACACACAAAATATTACATTTGTGTCATTTTATCATTGTAATACATAATTCTGGCAGAAAATAAAAAATAAATCAGTATATTTACAGCAACAGTGTTTAAAAAAGAAAAAAAAAACTGCAAAAAATAAAAACAAATATCACAAACCACATAATTTGAACATGTACTGTGCATTCTACCTTATGGAGGATGACGCTTTGTCTAAACTGATTATTTGTCTGTTTTTTTGTTTTTTAATGGATTTTATTTTAAATTGTTTTTACAATTAGTAATTAGTATACCTCATTAACCTAATACATGTTTGGCTGGACATTTTGAAGCCATTTTTCACTGTTTCACAGATTACCTTCTTACTGTATATGCGACATTCCAGTGATTCTAAGAGTGCGTGAAATTATGTAAGAAATTTATGTACGAAATAATTTAAGAAAACAATCTATGACAGATACAACTCAACATATTTTATTCTTTTCATATCACAGCATTTTGCTGAAGATTACAATTTTTAATTCAGTAATGAACAAGACATTGTGATTTTTATCTGTTTACAGTTACATATGTTGTGTAACATCTGCAAGACAAGTTAGTTCCTGTGGTGTAGCAGCTATAAACAGTCACTTGCTCACAAGTCTCTCTTTGTTTTCTTTGTCTTGAAGTTAAAGGAAAATTTACTGACACTGGAGACTCCTTCCACGAATGTTAAATAGATGTATTCTTACAGAAAATTTGATCATATCAAAAGAGTAGCCATTTTTCTTTCTTAAAGAAACAACAGTTTCTTTTAATCTGTTTATTCTTAGCCTTGAATTCAGTCTCTGATATGAAGTCTCTGTGAATGAGTTGTCATTACAGATAAAATATTCAAATGAGATTAATTAAATCTCATTAATTAAAGCCTGGGATTTGAATTACAGCTATCAGAGCTGCTGTGATAGAAAATTAATCGACACTTTCTGACCAATCAGAATGAAGCATTCAACAGTGCTGTTGTATATTTGGATACATTAAATGACTCACATTATCACACTACACTAACACTAAGGAAAACCTCTCGCTTGTGGACGTGGTGATGCCGTTTTGCTGTTACTCGTTTTTATTTATTTTACTTTTTTTGCCCAGTTTTACCCAGCACTCCTGGACTGCGGTGCAGCTGCGGTGCCTGTGAAATCCCACAGATCCCAATGGCACTGGAGCTGCCAATCAGGCTCACAGAGGCACACGCCTGCAACCTGAACCCTGCGCCTGCCGCTCATTACGCTAATGAGGCAGAGCGCGCTGGAGGTGCACTGATGAAGGTCTCATGCGGCTCTGTGCTGAAACTGCTGGAGTGCTGTGTGCACACTTCAGGAGTGACAGGAATGCAAGTTAACAGTTAAGCAATTATTCATTCATTTATTCATTCATTCATTTAGGCGTTTATGTATAAACGTATGTATATATGTATTATATATGTATATAAAGCCACGCTTGTGTGAAAAGTAACATATTTGCAAGCAAATTTCAGTCCTTTTTGGGATCCATTTTGTTGTAACTGTGCTGCTGAATCTGGCCAAATTGATTCTGCTGAAGTCTAATTGC
>CM075003.1:27966460-27977383 GCA_037576675.1 Pangasius sanitwongsei | reverse complement strand
CAGTCCTTTTTGGGATCCATTTTGTTGTAACTGTGCTGCTGAATCTGGCCAAATTGATTCTGCTGAAGTCTAATTGCACATCATTAGCATAGAAAAGAAAGCCAATATATTTGTGAATTACACCCCAAATATGCATAGATACACACACACGCACACACACGCACACACACACTATCTATCCAATGTCAATGCGAGTGCAATTCATTCAATTCAATTTCCTACACAACATTATTTTTGGTCAGTGTTAATACATGCTCCTAATATTTTTCTTTTTAATACACGTAGACACATTGAAATGTTTATTCAGTTGCCAATTGTAGTCAGTCAATTCAATTAAATTTTATCTGTATAGTGCATTTAAGATTGTCACAAAGCAGCTTTACAGAAATCGAGATGTAGATTTAGATCCATAATGAACAAGCCAGAGGTGGCAGTGGCAAGGAAAAACTCCCTGAGACATCATGAAGAAGAAAACTTGGGATTATAAAATATTATAGAAGAGTAAAAAACAAACCAACCCAGTCTCACAGAAAAAAAGAAGAACATTCCCGCAGCACCCTCTATACTGTACATACTGTATATGAAGGTTCTATCATAAGCATGCGCTGCATAGCAATGTATCAAACGGTCATTTGAATGCTCTGTATGCTGTGCTCTGCAGCAACGTATTGAGACAATGTTCATTGTTAAAAGCACTATACAAATAAAATTGAATTGAATTGAATTGAATTTTAAATAAGCTAACTTCTATCACTGTGTTTTTGAATAAGATTGATATTTAATAAATAATTTTACCTTTTTGCCAGATAATGCGTAAAGTTTGTGCTTTTTCCATGACATATAATTAGACTTATCAGGCTCATGACAGTCCTCCTTTATTCTGCTAACTCAAGTTTGCAATTCACGTAGTAACGAGGTATGTTAGCGGTATTTTCAAAATGTGGAAAGTCTCTGTATTCACAGTAGCCTAAAGAATGCACAGGGTAAAAAGCAAAAAGTATCCGCATTATCACATGACTTGCGAGTGTGATTGTGTTTGCAGAGAAGAGGAGAAGAGAAAAAAAGAGTTCAACTTATTTATTACATATACTTTAGCTTGGTTAAAATGCGTTGGTCCAGAACATGCACACAGAGCATTGAAGTGAAAGTTTGATATGCATCATGAGACTAGGATGGAAAAAAACAATAAAGGACCTAAAACAGAACCTTGTGGGACACCATATTACACTGTTAAAGCTCTAACTGCAAACTGTTAAATAAGATCTAAACCAAGCAATAAGCTGTATGTCTAAATCAACATCAACAACTAATTGTGTATACACTGAGATGCTTCTGGAAACCTGACTGAAATGGACAGAGCTGTTAAGTAGAGGCTGTTAAGATAGTAAAGGTGTGTAGGAGATTAGTCAATACAGATTAGAGATTAGATTACAGATCAAAGTGCAGGAGATGGTGTTGTTTGTTTTTGAAGCACTTCGAAGACCCTCCCTATATCACTGATAGACTCACACCGTATTCTGACCCCGGGTCTCTGAGATCTTTGGTTCTGCTGCTTTTGGTTGTTCCACAGTCCAGGATTATACTTGAGTGTGACCACGCATTTGCATTCAGTGTTTTATTTATTTATCTATTTATTTATTTATTTATTTATTTCAAATGTTCAATGTGGTCCAAAAGTCTGTGAAGCACTAGTGTTTCTATTTTACAATGTTTTCTAATTAATTTTTTTTTTCATTACAAATGATATCATCAGCAATAACAACTGAAAAATACAATATTTATTTATTTATATTTATATGAATTATATTTACTGAAGATTTTTTAGTATTTGATATTTTGTTTTAATGACAGCATTCGCTCGAGCAGGCACAGACGCCACAAGTTTGCGTAAAACCTGACGATCAATGTGAGATCAAATGTTGTCTGAGCATCAGTGAAGGAGACTCGAGGAAAATCTCGAGGAAAATCTGTCGTCATAAAATTGCTTAATTTTAAACAATAACCTAGAAGTTTCACAGTGTTTTAAGTGTACTACACTTTGGTATAAATGTGATTTATAAATAAATGTTCTTACTTACTTACTTAACAACAGCTAGCTTGTAATTAAAGCTAAGGAAAAATAAGCAAAGAAATAATAATAATAATAATAATAATAATAATAATAATAATAATAATAATAATGTGCCACTATACTCAGAAATTCCTGCTGCATCTTGGCCTGTGTGCTGTGAGTGATTCATGCTTCCTGTAGCTGAGGTCTGGATGCAAATTACTCCCTCTCTCTATTTCAGAAGAAGAAGAAGAAGGAGAAGGAGGAGGAGGAGGAATTAATTCATTGCTACAATTATACTTTGCTAATAAATTAGCGCTGTGATTTTATTACTTCTCACGCACAGTGGCATGATATCACTTGCACTTTGGCCAGGCTGTTTGTTAAAATGGTTTATTTTATTACAGACACACTAATTTCCTGGCTTCGGGCCTTCTAGCCACCCTTTGTGTGTGTGTGTGTGTGTGTCTGTGTGTGTGTGTGTGTGTGTGTTTGTGTGTGTGGCTTCAAGCATGTGCAACTGAACTGCACCGGGTGTTGCTGGAACTTTTCCATGCATCATAATCATTTGTTAATTCACTATGCTAATTAAGTAATTAATTCTGGAACAGGAGATTAGACAGAGCACAAAACTAAATAAATAAAGAAGCAAAGCGTCGAGTGTTACCGCCGGGCCGCCATTTCAGACGTGCCACATTAGAAATGCAAACTGACTGTGGTGCATCGCTTTGCCCAAGGCCTGCTCTGTGAATGAGAGCTGAGCAGTGTTCACAAAGAAAACATTACAGCATCCATACACTGGGCTTTCACATACATCAGTGTACACCAGTTTATTACAGCTGCAGATTAGCATGCTGTGCTTCACTCATTTCAGCCCATCTAGAGAAGTCATACTGTATGACATATGCACTCGTTTTTAATTTGAGGTTTAAAACACTTGGGGGCATGCTGTTATAGGAATATAATCAACAATGCAACAAACTTACCACCACAAAGTTTATTTCCACTAACAGCACATCTTGAGGTGTTTTATTACTCTTATATAATAGCAATGTGTTAACAATTACAATTTTAATTTATCAAACAATGAAACATCACACATTTTATCCATTTCGAGTTACATTAATGTTGTAGAACGTCCAAGAGTCATGCTAGTTGCTGTTCTCACTTACCTTATAGCAGCTATAAACAGTCATTCCCTCATCAACCTTTTTTTCCTCTTTCTTGAAGGAAATAACAAAAAAGGCAAATTGTCATGATACCAAAAAAAGAGGCTCCTTCCATAAATGTTAGCTAAATATCTACTTCCAGTAAGCTTTATCATATCAATGATTTTCTTTGCTAAATAACAACACATTTTTAAATATGTTTATTAGTGTTAGATCATGTGGAGTGTGCACCATACAAGTCTAAGTGTATGTGCTGTTACTATAGAAAAGATAACGTTTTAGAACGAGCACATTAATATAAACCTGTGATTTGAATTATAAGAATTTAAAGATTAAAGACAACCTTACAACTAGCAAGTTACAGTAGCTAACTAACATGCCAGCAAGGTAGCAAGATAATTACCTCATTTTGCTAGTTATTTAGCCAGCTCTTTTTTAAGTGTAGTAAAACTTACAGGTAGCAAGTAAGCTAATTAACATGGTAGAAAGTTAGTAAGACAACTATTTACCTCATTACATTAGCTAGTTCACAAGCTCATGTTTTCTAAGGATAGTAGAAATTACAGCTAGCAACTTAGCTAATTAACATGGTAGCAAGTTAGCAAAACAGCTAATTGACTCATTACTCTAGCTTGTTAGGGAGCTAGTATGAGTTTTCCTGCCTTGAAACCCTTCAAATCCTCCTCAGACATTTGTGCATATGAGCTCAGAGGTGGTGATAACAACATGGTGTGTGCTCAAGTGTTTTTGGTCAGAAACAAATGGACAGCATGAGAAAGCTTTATTTGTTTTTATACATTTTTTGTATCATTAATGACAAAAGCTAAATTCGCATTCTTACTGAAAGAAAATGGAAAACTGAACAGTTAACATGCAAAATTAATCATACCATCTGCTGTAGGCACCACATTCATATTGGCAGCCACATGTTATGTTATTGACACTCGGAAAGTCGGAGTTCATAAAAAAATATGAATTCCTACGTTGTAATTACGACATTGCCGTTCAAGTGCGCTCATCTCGTGATTACGATATTTCTGACAGGACTTGAAGGCAGCATAACCAACATGGGAACAAGTTAACAAGACACCTAATTACCTCATTACACTAGCTAGCTAGCTCATCATTCCCCAAGGGGAAATTTGGTGCCACAACAGCCACAAAACAAGAGCAACAAGGAAGACTTTAACAGTGCACAATAAACTCACAATATGCCACAAATAAGATGGAATAAAAATATACATATAAATAGCTGTCCAGGTTATTTACAGACTAAGATTCCTGTACAGATTAACTGTATGAAATATATTACAGGTTGGCAGGCTTAAAACTGTACATTACACATGTGTGATGAGCAGTTTAGTGTGTGTATAAAAATGTACAGTAGTCATAAGTAAAATCATAAGTAAAGTGGCAGTGTGTGTGTGTAAGAATGTGCAGTGACCCTATGTAAAAATTATTGTGCTATATGCAGTGTAGTAGTTGGATATACAAACTCAGTGGTCATGTCCATCACCTCCAATGTGCACACAGCTCCCCAACCTCGTTGTTGGCTCACTGTAGAGTCAGATAGCAGTGGACAAGATTGACGTCTTGTACCTTTCTTTGTTACAGAGAAGCTGCTGTAATCTACTGGAGAACAAGCTCCACTGTTTGGCCAGTGTGATATGGAGGGGGTGTTTGCTATTGTCCATGATCCTCTTGATTTTGTCCACCATCCACCTTACCACCAACATTCTTCAGGTAGTTTTGCATGTTATCTGTTCATTTTTTTTCAGTACAGCAAAATAAACTTCTTGTCATTGAGGATACGAAAAAAGAAAAAGAAAAAATGTTTCCTTATGCCGTCCATTTCTTTCTGAGAACTTGAACACTCACCACATCATAATTACAATCTCTGAACTCATACACACACTTCCAAGGAGGACTTGAAGTTAGCATTTATACAAAGTCTAAAGGAAAATAAGATGCAGCTGTTTTGTTTTTGTTGTGTTTTTTTTTATTGCAATTTTGAAATGCATAGTCAGCTTAAGGACCTCATTTCACCTGCACTTTACATACGAATCCACAAGAGGGCAGCAGCCAATGACTTGTGACAGCTCATTCAGCTTCACCGAGCTCCAGCTTGATGATAGTTCCTCCTGACTGATCCCCATGGGTGCAATAGGTCACTTTAGTTTGTTCATACCAAACTGATGTGTTTATTTTGACAGTCTGGTGAAATTGAAGTAGGGAGTTCAAGTGGCTGCCGCTGAGGCATAAACATCCTGTTAGATAATAAAATTGCTCAATGTTCTTCAACTACTAGGTGGAAAAAAAAAACTGCTCATCTGTCTGTGATGGAAAAAACATTTCTATCAGTAGAGGTATAAAATAAGGCAGGTATGACTGCACTTCTATGATAATATAAGATGACAGCTTATCGTTATCTCTTGCTGAAGAGTCCTTATGTTATCCACGTTTGTTCCCTTGTGAAATTACATAATAATGCTAAAGGAAGCAATGTTGATAACCACCCAGAAGAGGACGGGTTCCCTTTCGAGTCTGGTTTCTCTCAAGGTTTCTTCCTCATGTCATCTCAGGATGTTTTTTTTTCTTGCTACAGTCGTCTTTGGCTTGCTCATTAGGGATCTAAATCTAATCTGGGTTAAATAAATGTATTTGTTATCCTCATTTTTCTCATTTCAAACATTTTCATTCAGCTGTAGCTCAGTAATTTCATACAGTAATTCAGTTTTAAAATACCTTATGCAGACATTCTGGAAACCTTAATCTATGTCTTATTTGACATAAGATTTTATTTGTAATAACATGAGGTCTACTAGGTCTTCCAAACAAGGGCTCATTGCTGCCCCGAGGACAAACCTACAGTGAAACGGAGACTGTGCATTAGTTGTCCGTGGCCCTACACTTTGGAACAATCTCCCTGTGACATTATGTTTTCAGACTATGTGTTTTACGTTATAAGAAACATCTTAAACACTTTTATAATCTTGCTTTTATTAGATCTTAATAGTAGCTCTGTTTATTATATCTGCATCTGTCTGGTGTGTATGTTTTTAGGAAGTCATGAGAAGGATTGTGGTTTATCAAATAGAGTGAAGCTATACAAATAAAGACTTATTTACTTATTTACTTACATACTAACTAACTAACTAACTAACTACATAATGCAGACTATATGAGCAGTGGGATTGGGCATAAACAGAAGGTTTGGTACAGTATTTCAGTGGTTGCCAGATATCGGATATGTAGTTAATGTAGCTAATAGAGATTAGACTGAAATGCATCTTAAATTAATGTAAACAATAAAATTAGTTTTCACTGATAAAAAAATACATATTTCAATTTTCAATTTCATTTCATTGAACACTTCATTGTCCCAAAGCAACTTTACAGAAATCTAGATCCTTGGTGAGGAAGACACCTTGAGAGGATCCAGCCTCAAAAGGGAACCTGTCTTCTTCTGAGTGACACCAGATAGTGGGATTATAAATCATTACAGTACACAGGTGTAGAAGAGTAAAGACAAAACAGTAGAGTGTGTTTGCAGGATGTTCACTATGAGCAGATTGTGAATAAGAGTACTGGGATGAGCACAGGACAGCTCTTAGGCACAAATCTTCAGAATCCAGGTGAGATTAAACACTGAATAAGAGGTGGGTCTTGGGAATAAACTGTTTTTGGGAAATGCAAATCTTTAGTGTGTCCATGCGGGATGATCCACAGCAACAGAAAGGGAGATACAAGTGGAGAAACGTCAAGCAGAAGTAATTTTAGGAAGAATCTGGTGATGGGCAAGAAAAGACACAGCAGGAGAGGTGTGTCAGGATAAGGCACTGGCAACATATCACGCAGCAGGAGTACATGCATACCTTAAGAGAGAGCGAGAGAGAGAGAGAGAGAGAGAGAGAGAGAGAGAGAGAGAAGGGTATACAGAAATAAATTAAGAATAGTATCTAGGGTTTACATTCTGTTTTTGTTATGAGTTCTCTTTACTAGGGATGTAATGCAATGCCACTATCTGTATCTGTATGTGATACTGTATTGTATTGTTTGTTTGTTTTTCATGGTGTATGTGAATTCTGGCTCTGACAGTGCATCACTGACTGTACATAAATGTAGATCTAGTTATGTAGGACTGTTTTTTTTTTTTTTAATCCCACTTGCACAGTTATTATTTCTGTTTGTACCTGCTCTCAATATCTAAAAAATGTACTAGGCTCTATTTCCCAAATTATAAACAAACCAGCAGCCTAATTTAAACCACCATGACCCGACCAGCCAGTTACTAAAGATGCTGTAAATGCAGCATCTTAATGAACGTGGATTTTGTTTGACCAGCGGGCTTTCTGTCAGACTACCTGCTCATACCCACATGAAAGTCGAAAACCTCTCACTCTTATTTGTACTTGTATTTGTGTCCATTTAGAACATATTATCTGTCCATTCTGAATAATGTATTCATATTTGGTTACCGCTGTCATGATTTCCTCCTGTCAGTGCACACTGCAGCTCTCAGCGTGCCGTCACTCCCAGAGCAAATATCACCGCTCATGTGTTTTGTGTTTAGTTCCTGTTATATTTTGTTTATGTAGCCACGTGTGTTCTGTTTTCATTTGAGCCTTGTCTCCGTCGCTGTCTTGTCATTGGTTTACCTCCATATTGTGTCATGATTGTGTGCACCTGTTTTGAATTAGTACCTGATTAGTTTGTTGATTTAAGCCCGGATGTTTCAGTGTCTCAACGTGAAGTCTTATCATGCATTTTGATCGTTACGTTCGAGCCTTATTTCCACATTTCTTGTTCCAGTGTTCTCAATTGTTTTCCTATTTCTGTGTTTCCTTTGTTTCTGGTTTAATGTTCCCTGTTTTTCCTGAGTTCCCCTGTCCTGCATTTCTGGTTTACTTCCTGCTTTCGACCTTCGCCTGGTTTCGAGCCTCACCTCGTTTTTTGCCTCTCGCAATAGACTCTGATTATGGAATACACATGCTGAGTGTATGCATTTGCATCCTCCTTCTCGTCTCTGCAGATTACAGCATTCATACTTCTTACATTTTACATGTTTACTTAAATTTAAAAGAAGACTGCTGCACTCAATCACAATGGAATCAAAATGAGGGTGACATGTTTAACAGCAGTCACCTTACTAGCACACAAACACACACACACACACACACACACTAGACTACACTACGCTCCCCTTTAGGAAACTCCTCTTTCCAAAACTCCCTACTGAAATTACAGCCTGTTGCTTTGAAGCCGAGCAAGTAATCACTTTGCAGTGTTGCACACAGGATATAAGGTAAAGTACCCAGAGCATTATCCACACAACTGATTAAACCTCCAGAGAAATTCTTGGAGAAGATGTATTGGGTGGAAAATGCCACTGAACTCCCCTGAACTCCCCGACTATAGCAAACATGCATGCAGAAAGCAAAGCTTCCTCCTTCAAACAACAGTATCAAGCGGAAATATCTGCCATCTGAAAACAGAGATTATTTAGGCCTCATGACAGCACAAGGCCATGGTCTGCTGAATCTATTCTTCTTGCCATGTATAGAGCAAATTAAGGGCTTCTTTGTCTGTTTGTTTGGTTGGTTTTTGCTTTACGTGAAGTCAGTGCTTTCACTTCTAGTTAAATGTTGCTAAATTGATACAAAGCAAGCCATGAAAGGATGGGATATTAATGCATTATTTCACATTTTTAATACCTCAATGTTGGTGAAGGCAGAGAAGATGGATAGCAACTGCTTTGAAAAGCATTTACGTGAAGGTTCATCTTTGATCCAGCCACGTTATGTCACTGCTTAAAAAAACATATGGGCCCTTTAGCTGTATGATAAATGAATATGTTGTTTTAACATGGTTAAACCCCACAGTGCTGTGATGACTGGAAAGATGCACGTAACGCTCTTGGCACACAGAAGTGTAAGGTAATGAGATTTCCGAACGGTCTGTGTCTGCACAGATACACCAGTGTCCCCGCGGGCCGTTCGGCAGGATGGCTAGCTTTAATTAGAAATTAGGAGTGGACATTATCTGTCAGGACGTTTACCATGACGTGGGGAAAGGGTCGATATTTGTCTTTCTGGAACATTTGCATCCAGCATTGCTGGTCTCTGCAGATGAGGGTATGGCATCAATCGACAAACACTACAGCTGAGTGCACTCACCAGGAAAAATACTACAGGTGAGTGTATGGTGTCAATCACCAGGAAAAATATTGCAGGTAAGTGTACGGTATCAATCACCAGACAAAAGACTACAGGTGAGTGTAAATATTGATATCAACCACCAGAAAAAAATACTATGGGTGAGTGTATGGTATCAATCAAATAAAAAGGAAATATTATAGATGATTGAATGATATTAGTCATCAGAGAAAACACTACAGGGGTGTATGTGTGTGTGTGCATGGGTGTGGTATCATTCACCACAGAAAATACTACAGGTGTGCATGATATCAATCACCAGAGAAAACGCTATATGTGTTTGTATGTTAATTGTATCAATTGTAAGAAAAATACTACAAGTGTGTATATGGTGTCATCAATCACCAGAGAATACATTACATGGGAGTGTATGGTATCAGTCACCAGGCAGAAAATACTACAGGTGTGTATGGTATCAATCACCGGAGAAATGCTACAGATGAGTGTGTGGTATCAATCATACCATACCAGAAAAAATTGTACAGGTTTGTCTATGATATCAATCACCAAAAAAATTACTACAGGTGTGTGTTTGGTATCAATCAATATAGAAAGCCCTACACGTGATTTCATATCAAGCACCACAGAAAATACTATAGGTGATAATATGGAATCAATCAGCAGAAAAAATACTACAGGTGAGTAAATGGTATCAGTCACCAGAAAACAAAAATACTACAGATGAGTGTATGGTATCAATCACCAGAGAAAATACTAGAGGTGTGTATGATTTAAATCACCAGAGAAAGCACTACAAGTGAGTGTATGATTTCAGTCACCAGACTAAAAAATACTACAGGTGTGTACGTGGTATCAATCACCAAAAATACTACAGGTGTGTACGTGGTATCAATCACCAAAAATACTACAGGTGTGTACGTGGTATCAATCACCAAAAATACTACAGGTGTATATGGAATCAATCACCAAAGTAAATACTACTGGTGAGTGTATGGTATCAATCACCAGTATAAATTCTACATGTTTGTGTACGATATATAAATCACCAAAAAAAAAAAAAAAAACACTACAGATGTTTACACAGGTGTGTATGGTGTCAATCACTATAGAAAACACTACAGGTGAGTGTACAGTATCAAGCACCACAGAAAATACCACAGGTGAGTGTATGGCATCAATCTCAATCACCAAAGAGAACATTGCAGGCCTCAATATCAGTAACAAGAAAAAAAAAATACTACAGGTTTGTGTATTATATCAATCACCAAAAGATTACTACAGATGTGTGTATGTTATCAATCAATAAAGAAAACCCTTTACGTGCGTATTGTATGTGCGTACAGGTGAGAATATGGTATCAATTCATTTTTTTTTATTTGTATAGCGCTTTTTTACAAAGGTCATTGTCTCAAAGCAGCTTTACACAAACAAAAGTAAAGTGAAGTGTGTGGGTGTGACGTCTCTGATGAGCAAGCAGGGCGACGGTGGCAAGGAAAAACTCCCTGAGATGGTGATAGGAAGAAACCTT
>CM075003.1:27943480-27959062 GCA_037576675.1 Pangasius sanitwongsei | reverse complement strand
ATATATATATATATATATATATATATATATATATTAACATTAAAACCACCTGCCTAATATTGTGTAGGTCCCCCTTGTGCTGCGAAAAACAGCTATGACTCGTCGAGGCCTGGACTCCATAAGACCTCTGAACATGTGCTGTGGTATCTGGCACCAAGCAGTTAGCCGCAGATCCTGTAAGTTGCAAGGTGGTGCTTCCATGGATCAGACTTGTTTGTCTAGCACATCCCACAGATGCTCAATCAATTGATATCTGGTGCATTTGGAGGCCAGCTCAACATCTCGAACTCTTTGTCATGTTCCTTAAACCATTCCTGAACAACTTTTGCAATGTGGCAGGGATCATTATCCTACTGAAAGAGGCCACTGCCATTAGTCTGTTTGAGTGGTCACTGCATTTAACTTTAGCCTCAGTAACGCAATAACAATTCAGCCTATAAATAATGTCTCTAATTGGTTCTGTCAGTTGAGAGTTTAGGAGTACAAAGCTCTGTGGCTATAATAAATAATCAGTATATTATTTTACACATTTACAAAAAATTAGCCCAATATGTATTTGATTATATTCATTAAACATAGTGATGAATGTTTATCCTTCAGTGTGAATTAAGCAACCATGTTCTCTCAACAGGCTTTTAAAAGTACTTTTGTACTCTCTTTGGCTCTTGGTTCAGCTTGAGGAAAGGTTGACTGTTTATTATCAGTGACTGAGCAAAGCAATCCTGTCATCCTAAGGGCATCTGCCAAAGAGACTGAGTGCTGTTTGTACCTCTGTGATGAACATGCTTCAGTCACAGAGTGTTCTCCGATCCTGTTTGTACTTTTGCGTCAACTGGGCCTAAAATTTGGTCCACAGGTTCACATTTAAAGTCTCTAGAGGGGTTTTAAAGGAACGCTTGAAGGCTCGCTGAGTCATCAGACTTGAGCAACCAAAGGTGAAGGGGCAAACCATATTTCACTTATTTGTGAACCTTGATCTTGTTACATGGCCAGTTAGGAGCAAAGGTTGAAGGGAATGGGAACAAGTTGGAGGAGTGGGAGCACATGGGTTTCCGCAAAAATACACTCCCTTAGATTGAGTAAAACTCCTGAGAGAACATGGCTGTGTATTTCCTGTGTTAAATTAAGAAAAAAATGAGACAAATAAGAGGCAATTTCAGATCTCTCACTCTCTTAGTGGATAAAAGCAGGCACTTAAAGGTAATTACGGTATAAACACAAGATTACGTTAAATGGCTATTAGTAGTTTAAATGTACAAACACTTCCGCATTCAATTAGGCACGTCACCTGTGTTTCCAGTTCATTCACTACAGTCATAATTGCAGTATTTTAAAGTCAGTGTCTACAAAAGCACCCTAAGATGAATGTCAGTGACGTTCATTGGATATGTAAGAGCACTTGCAAAGACCCTTGTAGCAAGCTGGAGAAAGGCTTTAAACGGTGTGCTTTATCATAAATACAACACTATGAAGGTAAGAAATGAACATACAAGTTAACATTAGCCCACACAGTTCACTGTGAAGTAGCTTGTGCTGTTGCATCTGGATACAAACAGTAGTTTCTAGACAGAGTTACATGTGATTTTCTTTAACAATTTATCACATCATTCTGTTTATTTTTTTAACCCATACTATTCAAACAGCAATGGCACTGCGTTTTTTTTTCTCTGACCTTCAGTGGTTTTGGTTCAACTAGCTGATCTGGTGTGAAATGTCTGCTACAGACCTTCTGGAAACGATTTTGCCATCCATCGTCTCCTGAGAGCGCTCTGAGCTGGGAAGCAGTGAAAGCTTAAGACTGAAAAATTGAATTCGAAGACACTGTGCAGAGAGGGACACAGCAGTGTTCACAATATTTCTTCATTTATCTATGAAAATATTGGCAACACTTTACAATACTGGTACATGAATAATCATGCCGGAATACATGAATTAATATTTACTTAAATATGAACTGATGATGAGTTAAGGCACATACAAATCATGAAATAATAAAGAGATAACTGTAATTACAAGGTGAGTCTTAGTTCATGCATGAATGATGATCACCTTAAGTACATGTTAGTACATGTTTACTTGTTACAGTACTAATAAACATATAAGGGTATACTAAATCAAGCATGCTCTATAAGAAAGAATATGAATTAAAAGTGCATAATTTCAAATTGTTCATATAATTTGCCATATGCAGCTGCATGCACAAACACCATTGGATGGTGCTGGATTACTTTCCTAATTTATATTGATCCTCCTTATCAAACGTAGAAAGACACATTAATAATATACACCAATAATTTCATCTCAACCTGTTTTGCATCATTCTCCATCCATTACTCTTCAAATCCCACTGTAGTATTAGTATATGCTCTGGGTAGCTAGGGCCCAGGGCACTGCTCCTTTGCCCACAAGGGTGAAATTAATACAGTTACATTTGTTAATTTAGCAGAACCTATTAACATGTAAAACCAGTGTTCTACAAGATTATTTTCCCGTGCTTTAGTCTGAGGATGATAGAGAATGACGCAAAATGGGTTGAGATGAAATTATTGGTGTTTATTATTAGTGCGTCTTTCTAAGTTTCTACTAACAAACATATACTAACATACTTAAGGTGGTCCTTATTCACGCCTGAATTCATAAGACTCACTTCATAGTTAAGGTTAGCTCTTCATTAGTTTGTGATTAGTGCATGCCTTAACTCATCATTAGTTCATATTTAAGTAAGTATTAATTCAGGTATTACTGCATGATTATTCATGTACTGTTATTGTAAAGTGTTACCAAAACATTAACCTTAAGTACTTTGGCAGACACTCATTTCAAATGCATTACAAATGACAAACAGGATGCACTATGGGAAGAAGGCAAGCTGGTGGAGGCAGTGTGATGCTCTGGGTAATGTTCTGCTGGGAAACCTTGGCTCCTGGCATTCATGTGGCTGTTACTTTGACATGTATCACCTACCTAGACACTATTGCAGACCAAGTACACTCCTTTGTGGTAGGAGTATTCCCTAATGGCAGTGGCCTCTTTCATCAGGATAATGTGCCCTGCCACACTGCAAAAATTGTTCAGAAATGGTCTGAGCAACATGACAAAGAGTTAAAGGTGTTGACTTGGCCTCCAAATTTCCCAGATCTCAATCCGATTGAGCATATGTGGGATGTGCTGGACAAACAAGTCCGATCCATGGAGGCCCTACCTCGCAACTTACAATGTGCTGTGGTATACAACTTGCTGTGTTATAAGAGCATTAAACCACTTCAGGACATGCTTTTATAGGAAAATAATTAACTTTCCGGTCCAGTAAAATTCCAATGTGTGTGTTTTATCAAGAAAGTCAGACGGAAAGCAGCTCATTTGTGTGACTGGAAAAAAACTCACCAGCTTGTAAACAATTCCTGCTAAATACCACTTAGCAGGGCAGTATAGTGTTTTCTGACACATTATGGGAAATACAGCCTTTTTACTGCCCCTCTACATCCTTGTGTCAAAACAAGGAGCCTGATTTAAGATTTGCATCAGTAACCTCTTGTGGCTGTTTGGTTTAAACATGTTTTTTGCTCTAAATTGTGCATTCATATGCTGTTATATCAGTGTGTTTTATCTACTGCCACTTTTGCATTTCCAGGCAACGTCCCAGATGACTATAGATGCCTATCCATATAAACTCATCCTGTTATGTAAACGTAATAATAATATAAAGGAAAAGTAGATAACAAATTTTAAGCATTTTATTTAACAATTTATGTAAGGAGTCTTTAGTGTCAGTGCTTTGTAATAAGTTCAGGATGAAGGAGTTTGTGCTTTCTGGCTTCTTGGTAACATGCCCATCTGTGTTTATTTCTTTTAGTTGCTTTAAGAGAGAGGAAAAAAGAGAGGCTAGTGAGGGAAGGATTGTTAATAGCTGCTATAATGTAAGTGATAACAGGTTACGCAGATGTTCCACAACATTAAATATATGAAGTTCATTAATAAATATAGAATTGTAATTGTTACAAATTTGCTATGGTGTAAGAGGATGTGCTGATGTTTATTTGAAAATAATCATTTTCTGGGTGGTAACAGTAACTCTGCTCCATCACAGCACATTATCATTGATTGTTTTCCGATACCAGCTCATCACAAAGTGTTTTATTCCTTACTTACACACTGATCAAAGCATCAAAACTTTTCACCAACAGCAGTGACTCTCACTTCCTCCCTGTCTTTGTTACAGTGTCAGTCTGCGAAAAGACCTTCTCATCCCTAATGGACATTTATATTAGCCGACGGATCATAACACTCAGAATATGACATGATAAAATCCAGCCTGAGTGAATGTATTGCTCTTGCAGCCTCGTGGTACAATAAGGCTACCTCTTTGAAGATGGTCACAAATACCATCTGGGCACACGGAGGCTACAGTAACAGTGTCCTGTAAATATTTTGGGAACCTTGATAGCTGCCTAATGGTGGAGATAAAAACGTGTGTCCTTGGTTTATTATGTAGTTCTGCTCTCAAATGGCTAATAAGCCCCTAAAGTCACTGTGAAAGATTCCTACAAGTCAGTGTCCAGGAATACACAGGGCGTACTTTCAACTATATATGCATAAATGGCATTGAGCACAGTTCTCATTCGGTGGGAAATGTCACAGTTGTCTTGAGTAAGGCATTTTTAGCCCAAATTGCTCTGGGGGGAAACGTTCCTGAAGTTATAATGCACTTGGGATAAATGTATTGACTAAAAATGGATGAAAGCATGTATAATTGTGTTCACATTAAACAAAAACATATTTTCTGTTCTCAGCTCAGGTTCAGATGACATCATGTCATCAACATACATTATAAATAAATGCCAAGCTCACAGAGAACAGCTACACTCACTAAAATAAGGGAAAGTGCTTTGAGTAGCCATTTTAGAGACTTTTCTTTTTTTTTCTCTCTGAAATAAAACTGAATAAGTATTTTTGGTAGGGATGTCAGGTAGAATTCTTTTCTTTTGAGTACGGTCAGGCTGTACTGGATATAAAAACAAATATTTGGCAGAAGTTCCTTATTTTATTTCTTTTTAAATAGAAAATACAGTAATCTAAAATCTAGCTTTTACACTTATACCACACTGGTGAATTCTCCATTTGGATTGGTCAGAGGGTGTTTTTTTTATAACAGCATGGCTGGAGACAATTATTCTCCATGAAAGAGTTTTTGCTTTCCGATTTCTTGATGAGCTGGGGGATTTTTGTTGTTTTGTTGATGGTGGTGGTGGTGTTGTTTGGTTTTTTGTTTTTTTGTTGTTGTTTTTTTTGTCTTATTAACTTCAAGAAAGAGAACAAGAGAGGCTGGTGAGGAAACAACTGTTTATAACTATGTGGCGGTGGGGGCGTTGTCAAGCATCAGCTGTGCACGGAGAGGAGGCAGGTCGAACCAGCAGGAAACGCATGATGATTCTCACCTGTGTTTTACTAACCTGAGTTGATTTATGTGTGTCTCTTTGTGCTTTCAGTGGACTCCCTTAATCCATGAATGAGAGGGGTTCTACAGTGGTGCTGAAACCCCTGATTGAAGTAGACTCTGACGCTGCCATAGAAACCTCCCTGCTAGCCGAGCTCCTCAAAGCCCTCGCCACCCTCCACCAAACCAGGGGAGGAATGGGCTCTGTGACCAGGCTATCGGGGGAAGTCCAGCTCTCTGCTCAGCAGCTGCCACCATGGACACGGCTGGAGTATTATAGCGTCAAGAGGGCGGTCCTGCAGTGCGTCGGTCAGACACCCAAGGAGGACCACTGAAGCTTCCGGTTGTTGCAGCTCCCAGATATCAGCCGCCTGTTCCCCTACACGCAGCGGCTGAAGAACTCCTGCCACTTTTTGTTGATGGCAGAGAAGCAAGAAGCAGAAAGGATCGTCTAGCTGGTGGTACTAGAGCAGTTCATCACTCAACGCCTGACAGGAATGGTGGAGGGGGTCCAGTGCCACTGGCCCGCTTCCCTCGACAAAGCCATGCAGCTGGTGGAGGATCACCTGGTGGTGGTTCCTGGTCCAGATGTCTCCTTTTTTTCTCGCTCTCTCTTTCTCTGCTAATACTCCCCCAGTTCCACTTCCCCAGAACCAGGGTGCGGGGGCTCCAAAACCAGCCCTCTGAACCCAGTTTCCTCCCTGTTATTCATTCCCCCGCCCCTGTTCCTTCACCTCTGTTGTGTCATCTAACTCCCTCTCTCTCTACACAGGTAGAACTATCCACGTCCACCAGGACCAGGGCAAAATCTAGGCAGGTCTGCAGGTGCAGTATGGAAGTCAGACATTTCCAGGGTTAACGTTCCTGCATGGCAGCAAGAATTCTGATCCAGATCCCTGACATGCCACAGGCCTCCCCTGATCAAGCAGGAACATATTGCATATCAGTGAATATACACATCAGACCTTGGTGGACTAAGGGTGTAACCAGACCACCATTCATCAAAGCCTGATTCACTTTGGGGCATTGGGGAATGCACAATTGGTGAAGGTGAAGTGTGTGCACAGGGATGTTCATGAATATCCACTGGTGTCCATCATTATTAAACATAAAAAGCATAAAGTGGAGTCGGCAGTTAGTCCTCACCTCACTCGTCCACTAATTTTAGGCATTAGTGATTTCAAGTATTAGTGACAGAAATGTTTGTGGATAGGTCCTGCAGTGGCGAGGCATGGTGTGGAATGTGCATGGCATTGGCTGAGGAGGCATTGCCAGAGCCGTCGATATCAGATATCCCCAGGGGGACATGGAGGTTGGGGAGATCTCTGCCTCTCCACTCTTTGCAGAGATTCCGCTTGTGGATTTCCCCTTGGGGCAGTTGTGCAATGAGACACTGAGGCATGCCTTCAACTAAATGAGATGGTCAGCAAATTCAGCCTAATGTTGCAATTACCCACCCATACTTTTCAGTTATTAAGGATCGGTTATATTGAGTGTGCAGCACACTCAAACTAAAGAAGAGACAACCCAGTTGTTGGTCCCAAAGAGCCGTCAGGAAAGTGATTCCAGGTGGCTCACCATAATCCAACGGCGAGGCACTTAGGGCAGGATAAGACACTGAACCATCTAATGGCTCATTTTTATTGGCTGGGCAATCGGGGTGATGTTCACAGGTGGTGTCTGGCATGTCACAAATATCAGCTGGTGAATCTGCCAGCCACCACAAAAGCACCATTGAACCCATTACCTTTAATCAAGAGCCCTTCAAAAGAATTGGCATGGACCTTGTCGGGCCATTAGAAAGGTGCATGCAAGGATATCGCTATGTGCTAGTTCTGGTGGATTATGCAATGCGATATCTGGAAAGCGGTGCCTCTGCAAAACATCTCAGCACGCAGTGTTGCGGAGGCACTCTTCCCAGAGTCGGGATCCTGAAAGAGATCCTGACTGACCAGGGCACTACATTTATGTTACGGACACTTTACAAATTGTTGGGGATTAAATCAATTTGCACCACTGTTTGCCACCTGCAGACGGATGGGCTGGTCAAACAGTGCTTAAAAATATCATTCTTAAGATCGTAAATGATGATGTCCGTAGCTGGGATAAGTGGCTTGAGACCCTGTTATCTGAAGTACGACAGGTTCCGCAAGCCTCCACTGGGTTTTCCCCATTCAAATTATTGTACGGGCGCAATCCTTGTGGCGTCTTAAAAGTCATTAGAGAAAATTGGGAGGAGGGACCTTCTACCAGCAAAAATGAAATTCAATATGTTCTTGACCTGAGAGCAAAACTCCACACATTGGAGAAATTAACACAGGAGAATTTGCTACAGGCACAAAAATGTCAATCCAAGCTGTACAACAGGGGTACTCGGCTATGGGAATTTGCACCACAAGATAAAGTGCTTGTTTTGCTACCCACGTCAAGCTCTTTATTACTCGCAAATTGGCAAAGACTCTTTGAGGTCACGCGACGAGTCGGAGAAGTCGACTATGAGGTTAGACGAGTGGATAGAGGTGATGCACTGCAGATATACCACCTCAATATCCTGAAAGCGAGACGGTTCCTGTGGCATTGGTGGTTCCCAAGAGGGAGGAGCTGGGACTGGAGGTAACTCTAAAAAGTGCAGTCCAATTCATCCCAGTCCCCTGGAGAGATCATCTCTCCCTGTCCCAGAGAGCACAGGTCACCAGGTTGCAGGAGGAATTTTCTGATGTGTTTTCACCTCTACCCGGTCACATGAACCTCATAGAACACCACTTTGAGACTCTTCCAGGTGTGGTTGTTCGCATCTCCCCATACTGGTTACCGGAACACAAGAAAAATGTGGTTCGGGATGAGCTCAAGGCTATGCTTGGCATGGGGGTAATCGAGGAGTCCAATAGTGACTGGAGCAGCCTGGAGGTCTTGGTGCCCAAGGCCAAGGGGTCAGTCCATTTTTGTGTGGATTTAGAAAAGTCAACACAGCGTCTAAATTTGACACATATCCGATGCCTCGCACTGATGAACTGCTTGATCGGTTAGGCACACCTCACTTTTATTCGACACTGGATTTAACCAAGGGATATTGGCAGATTCCCTTGACTCCAATGTCTCGTGAAAAAACAGCCTTTTCCACACCAGTTTGGGTGGCTTGGAGACCCAGGCATATGCCGCTGCGTATTTAGATGATATAGTCATTTATAATAGTGATTGGCAGCAGCATCTACAGCATCTGAGGGCTGTCCTGAGATCCTTGAGATGGGTAGGACTCACAGCAAACCCAAAGATGTGTGCAATTGCATGGGTGGAAGTACAATATCTGGGCTTCCTCTTGGGTCAAGGGCAGCGATTGCGGCCAGCCCAAGACCCAATACCAAAAAGGGGGTTAGGCTGACTATTATAGAAGATTGTACCTAATTTATCAGAAGTCTCCAGCCCGCTGACTGAATTGAGACCTGGAGACCAGGAGGCCAGGTGCAGCACAATTGAGAAGGAGTGTCTGGTTATTGAGTAGGCGGTCCTCAACCTCCGGTACTACCTACTGGGGCACCCTTTCACCCTGTGTTCAGGTCATGCCCTGCTCCAATGAGATGATTTATGTGTGTCTCTTTGTGGCTTTAGTGGACTCCCGTAACCCGTGAACAAGAGAGAGATAGAGTGCGAGACCGCATGGCAGAGCCTGTGAAACACACACCTACACCCACACACACATACACACATGGCAAGAAGTGTGCATTTGAACCTGACAGAGCAAAAGTGGCGATTGTTTTTCTTTTGAGTTTTGAAAGAATGCTGAAAAGCGCACACTGAATAAACACAAGCCTGGAGCTCTGCTAAAATTCCAACTGTCTCCTGAGTCTTTCTCTACACCTTCCCACACCGGGGTTCTTCAAGCTACTAAAAAATAAATAATAACAGCAATTAACTTATTTTGCTACATTCCACAACATTAAATGTAAGTATAAATGGATAAAAAGGTGTCATTCTTTAATTAATAATAAAATTGAAATTGTTGGCAAATTCCCTTGGTAAAGAGAAATAAAACACTTCATACCATGCTGTTACTTGAAAATAATCAGTTCATAATAATCAGTTATAATAATCAGTTTCATTATATAATCACGAGGTGCAGACACACCTCTTTAAAATCACTGCTGCTTTTGACAGTATAATGAAGTGATATAGAGATGTTTAGCAGTGTGATGAAAACATTTTCCACGATCCAACACGTCAAGAATCAGCTTTACTGTAAACGACAGATGTTTTCTCTAACAGATGAGTTTCTGCACTTTAATAACATGACCAGAATTAATAATTCAGTGTTGTGTTTCTCAGTTGTGGGGAAAAAAGGATGACACACAGAGTCTTACATGATAAGTATTCAATTAAAATGAAATAAACAAGGTGTGTTTACTTCCTCAATAACTGTATAACTGTCATTCCTAGTATTAAAACTTTAATTCTATCCATATCTGAGATTTACAGAAGTAATATCCAGAGTTGTTTGTGTCAAAATAACATGCAAATCACATTTTATTGTTAATGCACTATGTGCAGTCCAGTGTGTCATAGTTTAAACCTTCAGAAATGACAACCAACTTCTATAGCAAGAGCTGTTGACTTCGAAATTTGCCCAATTTAATTCCTCAGCACTATCCCAGGAAACTCATATAGTGTCAGTGACTCTAAATTCTTAACATTTTTAATGTTAACGTTTAAAGCTTAAAACTCTGTACTATGTTGTCGTGTGTGTGTGTGTGTCTGTTTCCTGTATCTCATTTTCATTTTGTAATTATTCAATTAAATTTTATTTGTATAGTGCTTTTAACTGTAGACATGGTCACAAAGCAGCTTTACAGAAATAAATACATTCAAATTAAATTAAACCAAAATAAATTGTAAATATGTGAATGTATCTCTAATGAGCAAGCCAGAGGCGATGGTGGAGAGAGAAGGAGAGATTGTTACGTAAGCTTATGTCCTGTAATGGTTAAGGACAATGTATTTTGCATACAGAGTGCAAGAAGGGACTCCGGCAAGACTAGCTGTGACAGCATAACTAAAAGGGAGAGCCAGAAGGTACCACAGACATGAGGGCACCCTGGGACATAAAGCAGCCAGCCACTCCACCGTCAACAAACCTGAGTGAACGTGTCAGATTGGGGGGGGCAACAGCATCCAAGAAAAAAAGTATTCACAAAAGGCTTGACTAAACAAATATGTTTTCAGCCTAGACTTAAAAACTGAGACTGTGTCTGAGCCCCGAACACTAACTGGAAGGCTGTTCCATAACTGTAGGGTTTTGTAAGAGAAAGCTTTACCTCCTGCTGCAGCATTCACTATTTGAGGTACCAACAAATAGCCTGCACCTTTTGATTGAAGTGGGCGTGAATAGTGGTATTTTATAATCAATACAAAACTTGATTGGGAGCTGTGCAGTGTGGATAAGATAGGGGTGATATGGTCATGTCTTCTGGTTCTAGTAAGGACTCTTGCTGCTGCATTCTGAACTAAGTGGAGCTTGTTTATGCATCTACTGGAACATCCAGATAGTAAGGCATTACAGTAATCCAACCTAGAGGTAACAAAAGTATGAACTAATTTTCTGTATCATATAGTGACATTATATTTCTTATCTTAGCAATATTTCTGAGATGAACAAAAGTTATCCTAGTAATATTATCTGCATGCAATTTTGCTGAGAGGTAGCATATATAAATAAAAGAGTGGGTCTAAAATAGAGCCTTGCAGAGCACCAAACTTTACCTTAGTATGCGTAGAGAAGTCACCATTTACATCTACAAACTGATAACGATCAGTTAAATAAGACCTAAGCCAGGAGAGGGCAGTTTACTTAACGCCTACAACATTTTCTGGTCTATCACAGAGAATAGCATGATCAGTGGGATCAAAAGCTAAACTAAGGTCAAGCAACACAAGCAATGAGACACAACTCTGATCAGAGGCCAGTAGTAGGTCATTTACCACTTTAACCAGCACTGTCTCTGTTATGATAAGGTCTAAATCCTGACTGATACATTTCATGAATGTTACTCCTATGTAAGTATGAGCATAGCTGCTGTGCTACAACCTTTTCTAGGATCTTGAAGATAAAGGGGAGGTTTGATATTGGTCTATAGTTAGACAGCTGACAGGGGTCGAGTTTAGGTTTTTAATCAGGGGTTTGATAACTGCTAGTTTAAAATATTTAGGTACATAGCCAATGCTAAGGGACGAATTGATTATCTTTAGAAGACGTTTGATTGTTTCTGGAATTATCTTTTTTGAAGAAACTTGTAAGGGATCTAGAATACAAGTTGATGATTTTGATGACGAAATTAGTGAAATTAGTTTGGTCTCTCGAAGGGGAGTAAAACACTTTAATTGTTAATCTGATATCATTATCTTATGATCTACAGGGTCGGTTATAAAACTTTCTGGTTTTAAATTAATAGTCTGATTTTCTGAAAAAATTCATGAAGTCATCACTGCTATATAATGATTGTGTGCATGTTTCTATTGTGGCCTTATTCCTAGTCAATTTTGCTACTGTATTAAATAAGAATCTAGGATTATTTTGTTATCTTCAATTAGGGTGGAGATTTACATTGATGAAGCATTGCTAAGAGCATTTCTATGGCTCAGAAGGCTCTCCTTCCATGCTATTTGAAATACTACCAATTTAGTTTGATGCCATTTACATCCTAATTTTCGAGTGGTCTGTTTTAAGGTGCTTAAGTGATCATTATACCAGGGTGTGTGTGTGTGTGTGTGTGTGCATGGTGCCCTGAGATGGACTTGCATCTCATCCAGGCTCATCCAGGCACCTCACACCCAGTGTTACCAGGATAGGCTCCAGATATACCATAAACCTGATTACTGAAGATGAATGAATGATTGAATGTGCATCAGGTGGCAAAGACAGTTGCAAGTGCAGGTAGGCTTTATTGCAACAGGTAGACAATCAAAAGGCAGAGTTAAAAAAACGGGCTTGGGTTAGGTAATCAACAAACAGACTTTCAAAGACAAAACCAGAATCAAAAACAAGAGAAGAAAAAAACAGAACGAGAGCAAAACCAGATACACAAAATGCAAAGGCTTGGTGCCATTGTGAGTAAACGCAGAGCGAGACTTCGCATTGCGCGTGTGTGTGCTTGAGTGAGTCCAGGTGTGTGTGTGATCAGTACTCAGGTGAACATGAACATGATATAGCGGCTGATGTGGGTGATGGGAAATGGAGTCCAGATCGCCATGTTGTGATGCTGTGGTAGATTCTGGGAATCAGGGTCCATGGCCGAATCCAGAGCTGAAATGACAGTGTGGTTGTGCTTGTAATTGGTCCTTAGGCCTTTGGAATGTGCTATCTAGATTCTAAAATAAACATAGTGTCATAATGCTGGACAGTAAAGCTAATTAAACATCTGGTCGAAGCTAACAAAGTGTTGTACTGGAATGGGATATCACATGTTTACTTTTGTGCTAAAAATGTGTGTGTGTTTCCCGTCTACTGATTTGAAAGTGGAAATGCCACTGAACTTTCTACTATCTTGCTGACCACAGTGCTTCATTGGACATTGTAGTGCTCAGGTTTTGTCATATGACTGACAGCAACAGCTCAAGGAATTAGTGTCAATTAGTCAAAAGATGGTGTTAATTCCTAGTTGGGAATGTCATGTGTGTGAGAGAGAGCTCCACTGGTACATATTTATTTGCAGATCTTCTTTATAAATATTATTTGTAATTATTCTTCATAAATTGCTTCATTTCTTGTTGCATGGGAAATGCAGTATAAAACTGATACAGTACAGTCTGTTCAATGTGCTTCTATTTTTTCTGACCTAGCAAATACACCGCTACAAATGTGGAATAACTTGAACCAGGGTTTTCTAATTACCATGGCTCATTTAAATATTTCTCTCAGGAAGGCAGCAGAGACGGATGCAAGTGCAGGTGAACTTTATTTTATAACAGGCAGACATAGCTAAGTTGCAAAACAAAGATGTGGCCAAAACAGATGTGGGTCAGGCGCTCTACAAAAAACGTAAACTAAGGAAAAAATAGAAATGGCAAATGTCAGAACCATAACTCAAACATGGGCATAAACAAGGCTTAGCGTCATCACAAGAATGTTCTCAGAGAAAGTCTTCGCAAAGACTGCTAGAAAGCCCGGGTTGTTTATGCTGTAAGAGTGATTGGGTTCAGGTTTGCACATATAGATGTTCAGTGACCTTGAACATGGCAATGACTGTGGCTAAGGGGAAATGGAGTCCAGTGGTGTGTGCTATTAGAAATCTAGTAACCTTGAACGTGGCCATGACTGTGGCTGATGGGAAATGTAGTCCGTGTCGGCCGTGTTGTGAGGCTACAGTGAATTATGGGAGTTAGAGCTCATGGTTGAAACCAGCAATTTCCCGATAAACCGAGTTTTGTCATTTGTACTATTAACTCTCTTTCTTATGGTAAAATGTCCACTTCTACTTTATTGCAGTGTTTTGCTTGCTACATATGTATTTCTTTGTTTGTTTATTCATTTATTCATTCACATTAACAGCTTTATCCTGGTCAGGATTACTAGGGCCAATTTTTCGTTGCCAATTAGCCTGCCAGCGTGCCTTTGGGAGGTGGGAGGAAACCTGAGAACCCAGAGGAAACCCACAATTTTTGCAGTGTTTGTCCTTGTCCTTTATTTATTTGTTTGTTTGTTTGTTTGTTTGTTTGTTTTTTTACTTACTTACGTACTTACTTATCAGACAACAGGCCCCAACAAGAAATCTAAATTATATGAATATGCTCATTGGAAATACCTCTAACCATTACACATGCACACACCATTCCTGCATTTACATACTGGAATGTGATTGGCTGTTATATTTTATTATGCAATAACACTCACATATCCAGTATTACCACTATTTCATTTTTTAGGGAGTTTTTTTTTTTTAGTAATACAAGTAATACAAACCTTTAAAAAAATCATAGGGATTTGAACCAAAAGTGATTTCACATCGATGGATTTGGAAATGATTTCATACTGTTTATTTCAGGGGGAAAAATGTGTGTGTAAATGCTAGCCACGACCATAACCCTAAATTAAATTTTCAAATAAACTGAGTCTTAGGAATTGCTCATTTTTGAACTAGATCATGTTGGGTGAAACCACTGCAGTGACATTTTCCCAGTCTTCTCATTAAAGTGAATCTCTTCAAAAGGATTTAATCATAAAAAATATATATCTAGCAGAGTTTTTTATAGTGATTTTAAGTAAATAAAATGAATTTTAGGAGGTTAGGAGGAACAATCAGGAATATTCATTTTCAAAGCCTTTCTCGAGTCGAGTAATGGATTTATTGCTGTATTTTTAAGCATTTCTCTCTCAAATCACAACCACTTGACTGAATTTCTTATTATGAGCTCCACCACAGTCTCTGATCTTGACAATGATAAATTCACTAATAAGACTTGTGAGAAAGACCAGCTCCTTTAGAAATGTAGCGGGTGGAGAGAGGACAGGAAACAAGTGACCAGAGAGAGACAGAGAGAGAGAGAGAGAGAGGAGACAGAGAACTGTGTGTGTGTGTGTGTGTGTTGGGAGGGGGTGGTGGTGGTGTGGTGGTGGTGTGGTGGTGGGGGGGGGGGGTTGTCAGTGGATTAAGTTCATGATTGCTTGTGTTTGTGTGTGTGAGTTGAGGACGCAGTGTATGTGTGTGAGCCTGACAGGTGGTTTTGTTGCTCATCTGGTCTTCGTGTTCCAATTTAGGTTAAGGACACTTATTTATCTGAAGCCCCTTCACGTGGAGGCTCTCGAATTCCAGCTTCCAGCTCCTCGTCGCATCAGGTATGATCTCTTCATCTTTTCGGCTCCTACACTTTGTACATTTCAGAAAGGATTTTCTGTAAATAGCTTTATATTATATGCACTAAATAGCTTTCTAGTTTATTGTTGCCATTAACAGTGAGAAGTGTGTAACTATTGCTGCTTTCTCTGTATACGGGAAAAGAAAAAAATGCAGGTACAGGAAAAGATGTAGAAGAAGATATACTATATATGAATTTTCTTATGGCTTTTAACATGTATAGGGTTTAATATTTAAGATTTATTGAAATGTATTTAGGGTTAAATATATATATATATATATATATATATATATATATATATATATATA
>CM075003.1:27926858-27943380 GCA_037576675.1 Pangasius sanitwongsei | reverse complement strand
ATATATATATATATTTAAATGCAAAGAAGTGGCTTTCAATTTTGTTTGATTATTCCTAGTTAATTCCTGGTTAATTCTTCAATGGTTTGTGTGTGTGTGTGTGTCTGGGAAATAGAACGTAGTAATGAAATGTGCATCAGGGTAACAGGATTGAGCCAATAAAGTGGTTTAAATCTGTTGTTTGATATCTTTCAATTGAATTCTCCAGGCGCTAATATCCGTGTGTGTGTGTGTGTGTGTGTGTGTGTGTGTGTATATGTGGTGCATCTAGGAAACAGAAGGAAATAATGAAGTTTGTGTTGTGGTGATCACAGGATTGAGAGTGAAATGGTTTAAACCTGTTGTTTGAGACCTCTGACGTCAGTTCTCCTCTGTGTATGGGTGGGTGTGTGTGTGTGTGTGTGTGTTTGACGCACACAATGAAGTGTGCTAAGTTGGAGTGACCTCATCACTTCACTCATCACTCATCACAAACAAGTCCACAATAGTTTATTGTGTTTTTATCAGAATGCACCATAATTATTGGCACCTTTCATGCATTGAGCCTTAAACCTATGGGGACCCTGAAACCTATGGGGACACTGTATTATATTATTTTAACAATATATATTTTTTCAAAACAAGATGTTCTGGAGTTTCTGAAGGGCATGTTCTCCCTATGTTCATGTACACTTCCTCCTGGGTCCTCCCGGTTTCCTCCCACCTCCCAGAAACTCCCATGCTCCTCCCATTCTCCCAGAGGATTGGCTATGCTAAACTGCCCCTAGATGTGAATGTGTCTGTGTGTGTGTGTGTTTGTGTGTGCGTGTGTGTGTGCGTGTGTGCGCACATGGTGTCCTGTGATGGAAATTCAGGATGTATGACTCAAGATCCATTACAACCCTGTTCAGGGTAAAGTGCTTACTGCAGATAAATGAATGAACAAGTTGTTCTCCGAAGGTGTGCAATTGTTTTCTCCAAAAAAAAAAATGTCCTAGAGAGAATAAGAGCACTGAGTCACTTCCTCTAATGACTGTTTAGTGTTTAATAGTATTTTTATGTATTTTTATATCAATTCCCTGACCCAGACCATCTCTCTGTTTTGTCTGTTTTCCTCATTATGATGGTGACTGTGTGGCATTTTTCTCAAGCTTTTATTCACTTCATGTGCTTTATTCATTTATCACATAAACAGAAAGGAGATTGTAACTAAAAAAAATAATAAATAAAAGTAAAACATGAGTTGCAGACACAATTTTAGTTACTCTATAGAAGTAGACGGGATTGGTGTCCATTTTTGGACACTCTATCTCTCTCTCTCTCTCACACACACACACAGCTCTAATGAACCTGACGACAGTACACAAGGCTCTAATGTTATCTTTACAGAGAGTGTTTAATTTTCTTAAATTTGAATTTGAACTCTTTTTATTTGCTGTGTATGAATCACATTATCATGGAGACACAGTAAGCTGTAATGAAGATACCAGATTTCTCTCTGTAGCTAGAGCTAGTAAGCATAGTGATAACGGTGTCCCTGTATTGCAGCTTACCTTTACGCTGTTAGAAAAAAAAAAAAAAAGGTTGATTGGATAGTTAAGGGTTCTTAGCTTCTCAGAATTTTCTGAAAAGGGAAATATTGTTATTTTTAATGGTTACCAGAGGGACACTTTTCTAAGATTTTAGATTACGATACACATCAACAGGACAGGAGTTTCAGGATATGGTCTGGTAATTTGCAGTGTGCTTTCTGATCATTGAGTGCACTCTACAGCTTTATTGTAATGTAGTTTCCTATAGCATTATATAATGATATAATGCGTATAATAACTTTACCTTTAACAATGTACTACAATGCCAAACTCAAAATATGCCCTTTCTAAAACATTCGATCAATCCACAGACAAAGAAACACAAATGCTTGTGTGTATCAGGCACACTGCTTTTTAAAAGCAGCTTGAATCTGTCTGAAACACATCACAAATGTCGTATAGCCATATGCCTCCGTGTTCACTTTCCTGATGTGGTTTGGTTGAACGGGTCATAATGCATCTCCAAGAAACATATGATCCATACGCATATGTATCCATATGTGTGGTATCCATATCCATCCTCCTTCATATACACGTTTTCAGGCTCCTTTATTTTCTTAGCTTTGTGCATTTAGATGCTCTCTTCAGAGCGCAGATTTTCAATAGGATTTAAAAATGAATAAATAAATTCTGTGTCTCTGCATACATTTCCTTTTTGATTGAGCTGTGATATCCTGGTGTATGATGTATGTGAACAATTGACCATCACACCCGTATGTGGTTCTTCCGAACACAAATTCCCACAGCCATGCTCCAAAATCTAGTAGAAAACCTTCCCCGAATAGTGGAGCCTATTATAACAGCAAAGGGAAACCAACTCCATGTAAATGCCCATGGTTTTGGAATGGGCACATATGGATGTGATGGCCAGGTGTCCACATACTTTTGGCCATATAGTGTACTTTATAATTTCTAATGCCACCAATTTTCTCAGAAGCCCCCTGGACCACCAGCAGCCAAACTCCACCACCATATTGTACTATGGATTTGGGAGCATTTCCTTGCTTGCAGTCCTCTTATTTTCCAAACATTTGGATGGTGGATCAAATGTCATTCCCACAAAGACCTGGAACTGGTTCAAGGAATGAAAACAAAAGTAAACTTTATTTAGCTGGGAACAAAAATGCAGACACATTCATTTAAAATCTTTACCACTTAAGAACAGTATTTTCACATTCTGTGTAGCCCACTAGCGTGTTAAGTCTTTCCTTCAGACTTCCAAAATGACTTTTGAGAATTTTCAGATTAAGTATGCACCAAGTGCTCCAATCATTCGAATGAACAAATGCTTAGCTAGCTAATCCAGACCAGGGATTGGTATTTAGTATTTAGCGGTGGATCTTTATCAGTTAGCATGTCTACGCATTCATGTGATGCGGCACAACGCACCAGCCAAGCGCCGCTACCTCACTGAAGTGCATTATCTTCGATTAGCTGAACATTTTGGAGTGTGTTATTCCACTTATACCACAGTGATTTGCCAAAAGTGTTGCCATTTCAGAGTTTTGTTTATTAATGAATGGCTTGGCATGCATTTTAACATTTTATAGTTAGATTTAATGTTGTAGAATGTCAGAGACTTCCTGTTCTGAGAAGTTCATGATTTCTCTAACGTTAAAGCTTCTCTCGCTCTCACGTACATACACACACACACACACACAAAATGCTCAGCCTGTCATTTTACTGAGAAAACAGTAAATAAGTTTGACAGTGCTTACAATCGAGACTCCGTCCATAAATATTACATAAACATCTCCCAAGAAAAAAATGTCACCACATCAACCTTTACTGTATATGAGTTACTGCATTTGTAACCGACATGTCTTTTAACTGAAAAATGTTCACTGAAAAAAGACATATTTATTTATTTATTTATTTATTTATTTATTAAACCTATTTCTATACATTTTTTAATAGTTTTGTGTTAAAACAGTCTTGTTCTATTGGCAGATTTGATTTATTGGCTCTTTTTTTCTAATTTTAAGCATTTAAGAGGCAAAAGAGGCAAAAACTACTTCCCAATTTTAAGCTTCAAATGAGTGAAAAACCTCTAAAATTGGACGAATAATCTTAGATTACATTTATAATGATCTCGTAATAAGAAATATTCGATACTTTTGCCCATAATCAAGATATTTTCCACCTACTAAGATACCATTTCTGGAAGTGCATAATAATGGATAATAAAACTAGAGTAATAGAGCTTTTTCTGTTATTGGAAAGATTCAAGATTCAGGGAAGCATAGTTGCTTCATCAGCAGAAAAGAATGAATCATTGTGTGTAATGTTTATACAAATATTTTTGCCCGGTTTATCAAAGAGTGCCAATAATTATGAAGCCCACTGTACTATGTTTAAAAAACTATGAAACATGACATTACCATCATTTTATAGGGTGCTTCATTTAGTACATATTTAACTATATTACTGTTTTGGCTTTACTGTGGTGCTTTGTGGTAACTATTTTATTTTAGCCATGACACTACTGTGAGTTTACGGTGGTATTGTATGCTAACTAAGTTTTTTTATACTCTTATGGTACTTACACTAACTAAGTTAACATTCTTATGTTAACTGGTGTGTCACTAATAGCAAAATTGTAGTAACTATGGTATAACCAATGATTTGTGGTTTAGTAAGTGTAGCCTCTCTGAATAGATGACAGTGTGTCTGTGGAGTGTTTTGTAGCTCATACAGCTCTGTTGTTAGACCTTTTGTTCAGGCCACTGTTTCATTTTTGGCTCTTCAAGAGGGAGTGAGTAAGTGGGGGAGTGATAGAGCTCAGATGCTGCTAAAAGAGAGCATGGCTTGTTTGTTAGTACATCATGAGCACTCATGTTTCTACATTTCACAAGCTGGTTTTGGATTATGACACACAGATGAGACCGTAAGTAAGATTCAGTGTGCATGTGAAATTTATTAAAAACTGGCATCTACTAAATGGATCAAGAATGAGGGCCCTTACAGGAAAAAAAACTTGCATGTTAATTTTTATCATTGGAATCCTGGATTTATTTTATAATGAAATTTTGTGTTTACTTTTTTTTTTTACTTTAAACTTCTTTTCATTTACATGTTGGTCTAGTTTCATTGTGGTTAGCAGCTTCCTGCATTACACACAATGCCGTTTGACTACCTGGTGACACTGGTGCAGTGAGATTTAACCCTCGGCTTCATCTTTATGTAAAGAGAGAGATGCAGCAGAGCTTTAGTCCTTTAGTCAGACCAACTCTCTCACCTTCTCATCTGCTCAAACAGATCAGCTTCCAAAGCTTTAACTTTCATGTTGATTCTACCGTCATGGCATAGTTCGCTAACTAGCCGAGATGAGTCTATGCTATAACGCAACTGCGTTGTATAGCTGCATTGCATTCTGGGACTTTAAGTCCAACATTTGCATCAACGTTTCCATTACTTTTACTTCTCAATAATATGATGTTGAAGATAGTGAGTGAGAAAAGATGCTCTAGCTCTTTTGTTAGCTCTAGCTCTCTCAGAGCTAACAGAAAGATCTGAGTGTTATCCCTTATGTTTGAGATTGTTGCTGCTAGTGAATGTCTCCTTGTGACGTCAGAACAACACACAACCACTAATTTCTCACAGAAATATAATATCAAACCAACATATTAGCACCAGAAATGCTTAGCACATCACAAATATTTTAATATAAACATTTAATGTGTCCCGGAGTGGAGTTCCCTTTAAGCTATATCACATAGATCATGTAACTTTACGTCTTCTTCCTTGCTGAGTGTTCGGCGTGGCATCTGCTCTTAAATGCACGTGCGTTTTGAGCAGAGCTCAGGCAGAGTGTGTCTGCCTTCACAGTGCGACACAGAAGTGGATAATTGTTTTTATAGTGGGCACAGTTGTGCTGATGTGGTGCATTTCCAGTCCAGCCCTCTGCGCGACGGGAGACAGAGGATTAAATGACTCATTAACTTGATCACGGAGCACTTTCGAGTGCCTGGCGCCTCTCTCTGCCAGATGGTGTTAACAACCTCTGCTTTTAAGAGGAGCACAGATAGTTTGGTCACTGTTTAAAGCTGGACCAAATACACCTTCTCGGCTGAGAATTCGCCATTGTCCTCCAGGGTGTCGTGCAGCGTGAAAAGCAGACGTTAGAGTTTCACAGATCTCATGAGGACTTTTAAAAACACTGAAGTTTTGAGATGGTTTGTAGATGGACTGACTGCTTTGTGACTAGTGTTTGGAGCAATCCTGTGAAAGCTAAGTTGGTCCAAACCTCATGTTCTGCTGTGCCTTCTCAAACAGTTCTTAACACATCTGGATTGGATTCACTTTAGATATATGTGTTGTTGGTTTTTTTTCTTTTTTTTTTTTCAAATTAATCGTCCACAAATGTAAATATTGTGCTTCATTAGGAATGTCAAAAACAATTGGTACATCAAGACATAACTGGAAATTGTTTATCCAGGTGCAGAAATTAAAAAGAACACATACACACACACACACAATGCAATGGATAATGATATTCGGTATGAATATCAATAAGCGCAGTGGCCAAATTGTAATCCAAAAACAAGAATTGAAAGAACAGTTGAAAATCAAACACAGTAGGACGCACAATAGTATAGAACACACAAAGGTCCAGAAGTCTGAGAGCACGAGTGAAGAGGCTTCTACTTTGCATGCTTTCTAAATTAATGCAACAATTTTCGCTATAAGTTACATTATTGACAGCAACTTGAGTGAAAAGTACAAGCTGTGAAATATTTGCATGAATTTCAGGGTTTCTTAGTATTCGGTATGTCCCCTTTTTGCTTTAATGACAGTGTGCACTCGAGCTGGCATGGACTCAACAAGTTTGTGCAAAACCTCGTCTGATCACACACTTCAGCAGAAGAGATTAGACACGAGGAAAATCTGACCTTTTGTACAAACGAGTTAACATGCTCAATATCACACATTTGCTTACATTTAAACAGGGACCTAGAAATAATGCATAATCTTGAATATTAAACATTCAAGATATTGAACATTTACTTTCTTTGTTTTAAAATATTTCAAAATTCTAAAACTTTCTGTTTATTTGCAATTTTAAATGAAAAAAAATCCCAGATTTTCAATGTGGTCTCAGACGTTTGAACTCCACTTTAAAACAGAAAGTCATTTTTAAAGCTACTGGGTGTCAAACATACACCACGCGGCCCAGGACTAAATTAAAATCATCTTGTGCACAAAGAGTTAGTCTGTGTTACTCCAAAATAGAGCAATAATCTCAGGGCCATAAACTCAGATCTGATCAAATGTACTAATGATGTAATTCTTCAGTAGCAAGCAAAAAAAAAAAAAATGCTGTAATCTTTTCTCATTCCAAAAGAACTTATTTAGGAGTTTCACAGCAATGGGCATAAAGAGAAAAAAATACACACACACACACACACACACATATATATGTATAAATATATAATTATATATATATATAATTTTCATTTCAGTTCGAGGTAGTAATTCTACAAAATGTGGAAAAATTCTATTTAATCGTTCATTCCATGAATGTAGCTTTTAGAGGAGCTCCAATAACCGAACACATATTAAGAACTGATGTGTTATTGGTTTAGAAAATGTTTTTAAAAGCTATTATTAAATTCATTTTATTGGCCTGGTTCACCTGATATGTATCTATGTGTAATGAGCCCCGTTAACTAAACATATTATATGCATACGCTATCATGTGACCATAAAGGAATTTGCAAATTAGAAAAATTAGAGGACGAATAAAGGATTATCTTATCTTATCTTCTTATCTTAAAGCAATTCAGCTCAACTAGTAAGACACTGGTCAGATATTTTTCAGATCTAGACTGATCTAGAACACAGAGTTTCCTGTGGCAGGGCACCTCCCCTATAGCGCTCATCCTGTATTTCACTTCTGTGACTTCCAAACTGTCACTGCATCCACTGCAGGCCTCCTGACCCGCCGTGACCCCATGTGCCTAAATAACAAACCACTGACAGTCTTTCCCATCTGAGAAAATGCTGAGAAAATAAATAAACACATGCAATTACTCCACAAGAAATTCTCACGCTCTGTTCTGTTTGTTGCTTATAACCTCAACTGTCACGTACATATATTATTTACATTGAGACTGAACAGACGGATGACAAATTAAAGGAAAAACCTGTGGCTCTGTCATGCTGTAGGGGGCATTTATTTATTTTGCTGGCCTAGTTTTAGTCCCTTAGAGGGAAACGTGACTGCAAATCAATACTGCAGTTCTTCTGACTGATCACTTTATCCTATGATGAAACATTTCTCTCCTGATGGGCATGGCGTCTACCAGGATGACTCCGCCCCCTCCCAGGCTTAGTGAATGGTTTAATGAGGATGAAAATGATCTAAATTGTATACTGTGGCCTTCATACACCTACGAGAGATTTTTGGAGTGACGTGTTAAACAGCACTCTCCACCACCATCATCACAACACCAACTGAGGGAAAATCTTTTGGAAGAACGGTGCCTATCATTTTTAGTTTAATTTGTCACCTGTCCATATATATATATATATATATATATATAGTTATATTATACCCTTATTGTCTTTTTTAAAAGAATTCAGTCAAAGTAAATCTTTAGGACATAAATGTGTCTTTTTATTTGCATTATATAGATATATATTTTATTTTATTCTGTCTTTTTTCTCTTCATACTTTAATCTGTTTCTTAATCAGGTTCTTATTTTTATATTTTATTTTACCTCCTTGCATTTCTTTTTTTAAAAATGTAATTTTTAATTGTTATTGCTTCATAAAACACAAGCACTTTTACAACTTATTTTTAAAAAGGAAAGGTGCAACATTATTATTATTATTTTTTTTTTTTTTTTTTTTTTTTTTTTTATTTCTACGGTGGGGCACAGTGGCTTAGTGGTTAGCACTGTTGTCTCACTCCTCCTGGGTTGGGGGATCAATTCCTGCCTCCACCCTTTGTCCGCGTAGTTTGCATGCTCTCCTTGTGCTTTGGGGGTTCCTTCAGGTACTCTGTTTTCCTCCCCCAGTCCAAAGACATGTTGTAGTCTGATTGGAATTTACAAATTGTCTGTAGTGTGTGAATAGGTGTGTGTGCGTTTGTGCTCTGCGATAGACTGACACCGCGTCCAGGGTGTCCACCGCCTCGTGCCCCGAGTCCCCTGGGATAGGCTCCAGGCTCCCCGCAACCCTGTGTAGGATAAGTGGTACTGAAGATGGATGGATTATTATTATATTTGTTTTATTTATATAGTGCCTTTCTTACACTTAAAGTCGCTTTACAAAATCTATCACAGAAATAGCAAAGTTTAAGTGCAAGCAAAACAAAACAAACATGGAAGAATCAGAATTAACATGTGATAGAATACAGACACATAAAGGTCCAAAATAAAGGACAAATTAATTAGATAGATAGATAGATAGATAGATAGATAGATAGATAGATAGATAGATAGATAGATAGATAGATAGATAGATAGAGAGAGAGAGTTTGTTTAGTTATTTATCACCAGGAGAAATTCAACTGCTCAGTGGAAATGTCAAAAATCAAAGGAATTCCTTTTTGGTTTATTGAAGTATATTTTGGCAAATGACACAGAAACATGTTTTAATAATATATCCGACAGACCCCAGGGCATGTCTGTGCCATATGTTGTGTACACTTGCTGTATGGAACTGAATGTTTTCCACATTACTAAGTAAGAGCAGGTCTGCTCCATCTGCAGGGACGCTTTAGTGAGTGTGGGACTTGTGCAGGAAACTCAGGGTGTTATTTCATCGCTCTGTTGTGCTTGGCACCTCAACATTCCCCTCCTGCAACAAACACCACATCTGTAACTAATAAAGCTGTTTCTGTTACACCGGGAGGCCTTAGCTGTGAAACTGGAGAAAAGCTACAGGCGTATGTGACACACACATGAAACTGCTCTCGGGTTTAAAATGAAAATATTATACTGGTTAAAATGAGACGTATTATTATTGTTGCAATTAAAATGGATCACGTCCTGAAATGTGATCAGTAACAGCAACCTGATATGTAGCTAGAATGGATATGGACTGACATTGGTATGCAGGGCGGAGAAGAAAAATGTAGAGTATGTTAATATTAATATTAATAATAATATTGTGTTTTTAATATTAAGGCTTTTGTTACAGTGCTCAGTGATGGTCAGGTTCTCTGTAAAGATGCTCAGGTCTGCTCTCTTGTGGTCTTTATCAGTAACACAGAGTACACAGGCTCTAAATCTGAGCCTTTACTTTGTTAGATTAGATTAGATTAGATTAGATTAGATTAGATTAACAAACACATACCATCATATTAAATCAGTCAAACAAGTAGACAGATTAGTACAGAAATATGAAATACATCAGAGAGAAGAAAAAATAAATAGAAAAAGAGAAATATTTAGTAGTAGTAGTATTGATTGTATTGTTATTATTATTAGTAGTAGTATTTTCTATACCATTGAATGAGATTATAAACTGAAGAAAATTTCACAAAAATAGAGCCCAGTCACAATAATTTATTAAAAACAAAAGCTTCAATAACATTGATAAAATGAAAATGAATCAAATGAATCAAATCCTTAAAAGTTCGTAATGGGAAGATTTTTTTTTTTTCTAGAGTAATTCAGACACGCATTAACGCACTGTGTGCTGGAACTCTTGCACTGAATGAAATAGAGATTGTGTAGAAAATGACACATGTTTGTGACACCTATTTTCAATAAACAATGCAAAATAAAAATAATTCAGATTTTGATTTGACCAACAAATTGTGCTAGTCAGCTGTTGAGGCACCACAAGCCGCCAGAACAACTTTAATGAGCCTTGTGTCGACTCTACAAGTCTCAGGAACTGTACTGGAGCGATAAAAAAAAAAAATCCAAATAATTTTCCCTCAGATGATGTTATGATGATGCTGTTAGACAGTTATTCCCAAAACTCTCATAGATGTTCAACTGAGTTGAGATCTGGTGAGTGTGACGGTCATATCATATGATTTACATCCAAAGTGTCTGGTGTTCAAAACGAAAAACTAAAATTTAAGGCTTTATATATGAACCAAAAACTCAATTCTTGAGCTTGATCTTAAAGGGCAGTAGCCTAATGTTTGCTGATCCGAGTGATCTAATTAACGCCTAAACTACAATCATTGAGAAAAGGGCAGGGCCACAATGAGCACCATGTTTCGTACCATTAAACCTCAAGTGACCGATGTTGCTGCACATTTTTCCACATTTTACACTATGTCCTTTAATGAGCCATCTTTAAAGCAGAGCTGCAGGCTGACTCTCCACGGTAAACATGTTGGATTTTCTCACAAGTTTCCACAGTCCGGACCCCTGGTGACCTGTTTATTTAGGTGTGTGCTGATTAGAAGCTCACACGCTGAGTCCCAGCCTCCACAGAGTCTGAGACGTGACAAACATCTCTCTGTGCATGTCTCTCGTCTCTCGCTTTCTCTCTTCTGCCTGTCACCTGAACCTCAAAACGTTTCATGGTGCAGTTATCCAAGCATGCTTGTAGCATGCTGTACTTCATTAGAGCGGCTCATAACACTATAAATAAACTGTCGTCTTTTTCCGGCAGCTGAATCCACATGGACAGCCCCTTCCATAAACACTGTACATGTTTACTGTTGCCTCTTACTACCTGGAGGGGGGAGACTGTGAAAGGCCAACCACAGGTCCTTGACGGCCCATATATCATGGTTTCAAAGCCTATTCTCACCATAAACATCATAAAGCATAAGCTTTTCATGGTGTCTTGTTTTGCAAAAATGATGTAGAAACGCTAGATGTAGTGGTTTTAATGAGAAGATATAGCCTGAAAGGGTTTCTTACTGTGCATTTGGGGCCACCTTTTACAGCCCATGACTGTGGTAATGATAGCTCTCCTTTCTCCTGGACGATAATTGACATTTTTGTTGTTCTCTTTTATAGGAGACAGTGAGGCCTCAGATCTGTGGTAGAAAAGTGATCAGCCAGACGCACCCCATGGGCGCAGCACCTAGTTTGCAAACGTAGGCTCTTACAACCTTTGAAACCATAAAACCAATAACACAGAAATGGAGAACCTAACGGCAGACTCAAACGAGGCTTTGCCACTAAAATGCAACATGACCGGCAGCCACAAATTCATCTTCACCTTTGTACCAGTCGTCTACACTTTCAACTTCGTAATTGGGATGGTGGGTAACAGCATGGTGGTGGCTGTGATCTACCGCTACATGAAGCTGAAGACTGTAGCCAACGTGTTTGTACTCAATTTGGCTGTATCAGATCTCACCTTCCTTGTCACTCTGCCCATGTGGGCCACATTCACTGCCTTGGGCTACCACTGGCCATTTGGAAGTTTCCTATGCAAGGCCAGCGCAGGCCTGGTTATCTTCAACCTATACACCAGTATATTCTTCCTGACGGCACTCAGTGTGGATCGATACTTGGCCATCGTTCACCCAATGGGCTCACGGCGGAGGCGTACGCTGCTCTATGCCCGAATTACCTGCGTGCTAGTGTGGGTATTTGCCTTCGCTCTGAGCATGCCTACTGCTCTAAGCAGGGACATCTACAGGGTCAAGGATCATCCCTCCACACTCTGTGGAATTTTGCAAAGTAACAAGCAGATCCATCTTCTGGTGTCTCTCAGCATCCTTAAGAGTATACTAGGGTTCCTTGTGCCCTTCCTCATCATCATCACCTGTGACTGCCTGATGGGTTGCGCCCTGCTGAAAGCCAAAGGTTTGCTGAGGAAGAGTGCACGTTCTCGGGAAGACGAGACTCTGCGTATGTTAGCTGCTGCTGTCCTGGCCTTCTTCGTATGCTGGGCTCCTCATCAGCTCTTCCACTTCATGGAGCTTCTGACAATGCTGGGGGTGGTGAAAGACTGCCATGTTCTGGATGTCATCGACACGGCCATGCCCTTCAGCATATGCCTGGCTTACTTTAACAGTTGCGTCAACCCCATTCTCTATGGCTTCGTGGGCCACAACTTTCGCAAGAACCTCCTGAGGCTGCTGCACTGTGAGTCAAGTCCTGTGATGAGAAACTCCAGTATCAGCACCAAGATGACTGCTCTGTCCACCAGAGCTTCTCAAGTGCTACATCTGTCTAGTAAGAAAGACTCTGAGTATAATGCTAACACAGTGGAAGAGCCAAAGACCTAGCACAATCGGTCTAGGAGGATCATCTTTCTTGTTTCATCTCATTTGCATTTGGAAGGTCTTCGAGTTCAAAGTTCATCAAACTAATAAGACATGTTTTAGCATAAAAGTTACAAGAAAACTGTAACTGATTCATTTCAAATGAAGTGCAGGATTTTCCATCCCGCTTCAATACAGAAATGAGACACAATCAGGAACATGCCTTGGGGAATGAATGGAAGTCTTTATTGAACGTTAATAGTATTACACTGTGGGCCAAATGTACTGAGCTGTTTGTGCCTGGTTTTAGGTGTCCATGTTCTGCAGCAAACCTTTGCCAGTTATATATGAAACTGGATTATGAGTGTAAACACACACTTTTAAGCACTATCCACACTGGCAACATTCAAAGTGCTTTTCCCTCATATGCATTCATGCAAAAAAATTGTGAGAAAGGGGAAATGGTTCGATGTACTACGCTTTGGGCAGTTAGCAGAGGCAAGACTGAACTGCCAGGATATGTAACAAAATATTAAATAATATGACATGAGGATCATGGAAACTAGACTTTTCCATAAAGCTTGTCTATTGGGACTCTTTTATCATGTCTGGCAACCCTGGTCACAGCACATAAGTCACACACATCAGGTTTCCTAAGAAATTCAAGACATTAAACAGGGCTTTTATGACATATCCACCTTTGTAAATGTTGTGACATTCTAAATGTTATTTTATGACATCTCCTCCTTTCTATATGTAGGTGTAGTTGCCTGCAAGAAAAAAATGAGTACAGTTTAATTACACACTTACATGAAGTTTATTCTGTTTGCAGCACGATGAGCTACAGCTTTAATTAACTGAACATTAATTTCAAACATCCCTTTTGTTGACTTGAGCTCATAACCCTCACCCACTCCAAAGTCACATCTAGCTCACGCCAGTCATACTCAGAACCTCGTACACATTCCTTGACCTGTGTTCATAACAACACTGTTTTCATAACAACAGAGATAGTTAAGATCAGATAAAGATAAATGATAAAAGACGTAAGAACCTAAAATGACCTAAATGAACCTTCCTGCTCTCTCAAACACGTCCATCAGAAAACTGTCTTGCATTCCAGTAGATCCTCTTCTATTTTTAATGCAAGGTTACGCATGTACTGCCAAATGCCACTCTATCAGTGTTATTACTAATCAAATTTGGCAAGCCTGTTGGGAAAATGAATTGTTTGCAACATCCAAAGACTATTTCACATTCTGGATATGTAAGCAAGCAGTCACCTAGTGCAACTTCTCAAACGTTTTCCAGTCAGGGACCGCTTTTACAAACAAACTATTCAAAATATTTAGGCACATTATTTAAAAGGGTACAATAATATTTAAGAGCCAGAGAGTTTAAATTTCCACCCATATGTCCCAATTTTATCGAAATTATCACTAAATTCCATTGGACATGATTCAAAGGCATAATAAGGTTCACGACTGCGGGCTGTGGTTGAAAAAAAAAGAAGAGAAAATCGCAGACCCTCTGGCTATACTTCACAATCCCCATTTTGAGAACCATGGGCTTAGAGTGTTTCCTGAGTTCTCGTAAAAAGATCTCAAATTTATTTACGTTATATTAGCTTTCTTGCTTGGACCTATTCAAAAATTTATTCTAGCATTTTAAACACCAAATGGACAGCCTGTATTTCCTTTGCTTCTTTAAAGCTTTTTGGAGATCTATTAGTCCCGCAGAGTTCATCCACCTTATTTCAATAGCTAGCTAACCTTCCATCATTCAACTATGACAAATTTAGCTATAAACAAACAAAATAACCTACTGACTTGTTGCGCATCATATTTTCATTGAACAGGCCTATTCCTCATGTCATTGAATACCATGAACCTCGACCTCATAAGCAACAGCAAAATCGGGCCAGAAATGTTTAGCTATGAGGTAAGGGAAACATAAAATTTGTAGTTGCTAAAGCAAAAATACTCATCTATTGTTCACAGTAGCCCCTTCTACTGCTACCTTAAACCTGATACACTTTTGTGACACATATTTACAACAAATAATAATTTTTTTTAAAAATGAGGTTTTAATTCGACTCACCCATGTATAAACAAGTGGATTAGTGACATGACAAATTATTTTTTAATCCTGCTGTTATATATCCAAACAGTTGACAAGGTTGTAATTTGAACTTAATTACTGTCTGTCCAGAAGAAGAAATTTGTCTATTTCAATGCCCATCTTCATTCCCTTCACAGTCAGTCAGTTTCTCCACAATGATATCATAGCGAATGAAAATATCTTGAATAAAGTCAAATGTATCTAGTATTTCCTATTATAAGATTATAATACATCAAATTCAAGGTTGGAATTGTCTTGTTCTATTGGCAGATCATACAAGTACAGTTTCTACTTGTAAGTATTCACTGTATTTCTAGAAAGATCATCTGAATAATTTTATATTTGATTTGTAATCTGATAATATGAAATCCGTATTCAGAATATTTTACTAGCTATCATTTTTTTTTTTATCTTGGAATAGCAACTCCAAGATTGCAGTAGCTTGCTTATATATGTGTGTTAACTTGAGAATAATGACGTGACGATCAATTTTAATAGCTTATACTCAATTCATCTAAAGAAAACATGGATGATATATTTAAATTGCAATACCAAATTTCCTCTGGTCAATATTTTCAAGTATCTGAAGAAAATAATGAAACATACGGTTATGCATAGACTAGATCTACAGCCTAGCTTTAGGGATCTACAGGAGATCTCATGCCAGGACAAGGTTTAAAATAATTCCGGTCTGAATAACCAGTCTTTATTAATCATGATGTTTGACTTGTATATAGATACGTAATAGTAAAAAGTTTTGACAAAGAATTTGTGGACTACACACACACACACACACACACACACACCCAGATTCTAGGATCTGAAATATTAATAGTATTACAAATCCAGAAAGGTCATTTTAGGTCAAGAATCTCATCATGTAGAAACAACTGAGAAGAAACTGAACATGTAGACATATCGCAGTGAAACATCCTCGGATTTTGATCGATTCACTTAATATATTCACCTACTGTAGATTGTGTATTTAAGACTGCTGACCCGTTATCTTTCTCATACTAGTAAAATTGTGATGTGAGTTAGAGACTGTTGTGACTGTAGATAGTTTTTGGTGGTACATCTGATTGCTTTAGTAGCACTTACATATTTATCATACGTGTAAATAGTTCAATATTTGTATTTTAGTATCTTAGTAACTTGTACATTTTTGTATCTCTGTTTCAGTCATTAAATGGATTATTGTGATGATGAATGTGCTTAATGACATTAGTTGTGCATCTTTTTTTTTTAAAGAGTCTCTGTGTGGCAGGCTGAGAAAACTGTACACTTGGTGAAATTTTGACATTTTTTTTTTACTGTAGTTCTGAATACTACAGACTTTCCTGAACTTAAATGGGTTTGTCTTTTGCATGTACTGTATCTCAACCACAAGTAAAGTTCTATCAAGTGAAAAGGGAGAAAACTGCATTTAAAGATGTCGTTCCACGTTTCTGATTACAAACTGATTTATGCACTTATCCAACAAAGCACTGTGTGAGGACATTGTGCTTAGCTAGCAAGACTGACTGTTTATACCACCATTGGCTCGTTACCCAACATGATCTTAGCAAGAAGATGCTAAGGCAAGATTTAAAAATTTATATATATATATATATATATATATATATATATATATATATATATATATATAGACAAACAAACAAAAAAATATTTAGAAAGAGAAACAAAAAAAAA
>CM075003.1:27877715-27918099 GCA_037576675.1 Pangasius sanitwongsei | reverse complement strand
TATATATATATATATATATATATATATATATATTAGATATAAATAGATATTTATAAAATAATTTTTACTAATAATAATTTACTAATAATTATAATGAACAGTATTATTGCTGTTGCTGATGTATATTGAATCATAGATGATCTTTACTTGTATTCATTTTGCAATTAAGTAAATGTATAATTTAATTTAAAATGTTTTATTTATTTATTTATTTATTTATTTATTTATTTATTTATTTGCACAGTTATTCCTTGTTGTTTTTTTTATTCAATCATCCTTTTTTTGGTCTTAAACTGTAAAGCAGCTTTGATACTGAGGTAATAATCGAGCATTTTAAATTTGTTTTTGCCACTATTTATAACAAACAAATTATTAGCGTTGTTGCAGTTGTATATTAAAATGAAAAATTATGCTTACTTGTATTTATTTCACATCATCATCTTCGCTGTTGTACTTCGTGAAAGATGTTTTATTTATATCTTTGGGTTTGTGCATTTGTTTATTTATTTGTACATTTGTTTCTTGTTGTTTTTATTCATTTATTTATGCTTTTTGGTATTAAAGTGTAAAGCAACTCTGACAACTCTGAGGGAATAATAGAACATTTAATTAATTTAATTTATTATAATTATTATTATTGTTGTTGTTTTATAGTAAATCTGCTTTTTAACATATATTAAAAGATATGACGTACAGTATATAGAGTTAATATTATTATCAGTAAGAGGAAGAGGCGAAAAAGGAACAACTTGGAATAATAGAATTTTGTTTCTCTCTCTCTTACACACGCGCACACACACACACACACACACACACAGCATTGGGAGCCTCCAATAACCCCTGCAGCGACACTTACTGTGGACGTTCTGTCGAGTCGGAGATCGAGGTGCAGAATGTGGCAAACTTCATCCGCAGGAACAAGTCCATCATTAAGGCTTACCTCACCATCCACTCGTACTCTCAGCTCCTCCTGTTCCCCTACTCCTACAAATACGAGCAGGCCAAAGACCACGCCGAGCTGGTAGTGCTCCACACACACACACACACACACACACGATAATGAAGTCTGACCTGAAAACTTTCAGTCATGCTAATTTTAGAGCTGATAGTAAAGAGAGGGGTTTCAACTGTGCAAACTCACCTGTGTTCCTGGAAACAGACGTGTTTAGCGAGGCAGCTCAGTGCTGGAGCAGATAGCGGTGATGCCTTGATGAAATGTTTTGACTCGTACATCCTGAAATAGAGACTAGGATGACTCCAGCTGTCCTGAATATTTACGGCACACGTAATCACTTCAATCAGTTCACACAGGTTTACAGATAAGACCAGAGGCGTCAAACATAGGGCCTGTGGACCAACAGTGATTCAAAGATTTGAAAAAAATCTTCCTAGTGTTTTTCCACTAGGGAGCAAAACAGAGCAATAATTTTACAGTATAAAGTCAGCTACTGACAAAACGTGCTAATGATATATGAGATACTTTCATGTTCCCTCCCAATAGTTTTGTGTTCTCTCCCAATAGTTTTACGTTTCCCTACAATATTTGCAGGTCCTCTCACAATCGCTCCTTTAGTACCACCATGCATTACACTGTATGTTTTCTATTTGTAAATAATTTTGCAAACTATATTGATTTTTCTTCCTGATTAAGTCCTAATCCTCGTTAAGTCCGTTTCAGTTCCAGGTTGTAACACAAAATGCAGAAGAATTTACATGAATATTTATTAAATATACTGCAAGTGTTTGTATTTATTTTATTATAAATTATAAGTATAATATTTATAATTATTAATTTTTTATCTCTGTTAATTCATTATTTGCATTTTTGACATTGTTAGAATATTACATCTTAATTTGTTTTATATTGTGTGGTATTTAATTTTTTTTTTTTTTTTTTTGTGGAATTGCTCTTGTAATGCGAGTTAACGCTCTCTCTGTGTGTGTGTGTGTGTGTGTGTGTTAGATGACTGTGGCAGTGTCCGCATCAGAGGCACTGCGCAGTCTGTATGGTACACGCTACACCAGCGGCCCTGGAGCAACCACCATCTGTAAGTACCTCACACACACACACACACACACACACATACACACACACAATGTGTATCCATCCTCTATCCCTCTATAATATATAAGAAGTGCTTAATCATGGATAGAGAACAAATCCAACATTATTACCAGAGTCTTTATTTATTTAGTTTTTTTCTGTTTTGGGAGTTTTTACATAAGGGAGTATCCAATTACACCCAAAGCATATTTTCCAGTGGATGTCTGAGTGTCAAATATGTTAAAAGAACCCATAATTACAGATAATATTAGCTGCAGATGTGTGTGTTTCCATGAATGAGGATCATTAACCCTTAAACTCCCTGCTTATTATTTATAATTCATCTTAAAGGATATTACATAACACATATTATGAATTATTCAGTATCTACAGTGAAGTTAACAGACATTTATGTATATACAAGAGTGTAAATTGTAAGTTTGGACATGTTGGTGGGTCCTCAGAGATTAAAAGGTTAAAGAAAATGAATCCTTCTGCAATTCATTGTTGCAAGCAAGAAGAACAAAAGCTTCAGTTACCTCCTGTCTGGTCCTTTCTGGAATTTAAATTTAACCTCATTTAATAAAATCTCAAATGAAAGACGAATTTCTGTGAGCAATCTGATAAATCTGGAGTTTCTCTGCATGTTCTCTACACATTTCTTTCTTTCTTTCTGCAAAACTTCAATAAACCAGTGTTTAAGAGGAATTTAAGGTGTTTATCGATCATCCTGTGCTAAATTAGATCTTATACAGCAGATGGTCTTTTTCCATTTTTCCACCCCAGATAGATTTGAACGCTTCATGATCACCGCTTCTTCATGATATTCTGATATTAGTCACCTAATCACTTATGAAAACTGTAATTTCTATTCTTTTCACACCACAAGCAGTGCTCAGTGACTGCTTGATACCTAAACATATTCACCAAATGATAGTGAAGTGTGCTTTTTCATAAATCTGTTTGAAAAATCATGGCGCCCCCTGGTGGTCTGGTGTCCCTAAGTGACTGCTTATAACAAGAAACAACCCTGATCTCTAACATATATATATATATATATATATATATATAAAATAAAAAAAATTCTTTCTGTCCTCAAGCAATCTGATTCTTTTAAGTGTTTGTTAAATGCTAACTTATTCAGCTGCATGTTTAAAATCACATATGCGGACAACCCATTTCCCATCATGCCTTGCTGGCAGTTAATCCTGTGAATAGTGAGTTCTGTGTGAGTTAATTATCTAAATCTGAGTCACTCTTGACCCTGTGTGTGTTATTTTCTTACAGCCGTGCTCTGCTTTTATTGTTAACTCACAATTGTGATTCAGTGTGATTCAGTAACTCCACATGTCGTGCTTCATTATCTGTGTGTGTGTGTGTGTTCTCTCTCTACAGACCCTGCTGCTGGCGGTTCTGATGACTGGGCCTATGATCTGGGTGTGAAATACTCCTTCACTTTCGAGCTCCGTGACACTGGCCGCTACGGCTTCCTGCTGCCCGAGTCTCAGATCAAGCCCACGTGTGAGGAGACCATGCTGGCCGTCAAGTACATCGCTGCCCATGTGCAGAAAAACCTGTACTGAGAGAAAAATGTGCAAAAAGTGCATACATGAGAATAATTACAATAAAACACACTTTTTTGCTAAAGTCAAAAGCATAACATTAAATTTATTTTCTTTTTAAAACTTAAATACTTAAGTTTCACTGCATACTTTACTTGGTCCTTTCCATATGTACTCTCCTATCATTCAGAAGATGATCTGATCAGGAATATCGAACAGTTGAGAAATATATGTATAGAGTATTTTATATATATATATATATATATATATATATATATATATATATATATATATATACACACACACACAACAGAAGTGTGTACACCCCTGTGCAATATCATTTAAATGTCAAATAATTCAAAATTGTATCAGCTTACAGTAATTGCATTACTTCTAAGTTGAACAGTAGAATATTTGCTCTTATGTAAAATTAAAAACTAACAGTTTAGATTTACTTTCAAGTGTTTCTTTACATACAACTTTACATACAATACAATTTCCCTTGCATTATTATTTCTTTATCATCAGACATCAATTTCTGTTGCTGGTTTGTGCTTGTAATACAAGAGATTCAGCAGTGTTTGTGTCAATAAGAAGTAGAAAAAGAAAAATTATGTCGGTGATGAAAAAATAGGAGGGTTTTTTTGTCTATCAAATAGAGGAAACCGGTTTTTACACATTTAATACCTACTCTTCAGTTATATTAATTTGCACACACAATCACTATTTCTGAAGTGCCTTAATTTTTTTTTTTTTTTTTGGCAAAGAATGAATAAAGTGTAAAGGATTAATTGGTTATCCTGTGCTAAATTAGATCAGAGGGGAAATAAACAACTAAGTCTGTAGAGAATAATACCTTCTTACAAAAACAATATGATAAAAAAAATTATTTATATGAAAAAAAATGTTTGAAATACTATAAGCAAAATTTTTAGCATTATCTAGCAATCTAATTAAGTTATAACCTTTCATAACTAACGATTCGAGAGAAAAGAAGTCAGGACATAGCAGAGTTTCTGTGTGAACGTCTGTCTGTAGGCTGGACTGAAAGAGTAGTGGCTCAGTGTGCAGTTCAGCAACATCACTGTATTCACCCTGTGTTGTTTTCTAGCTCTCTCTGTGTGTGTGTGTGTGTGTGTGTGTGTGTGAGGAGAGAGAGAAAGAAAGAAAAAGAGAAGGGAGGTTTGTCCAAAACCCTCTGTGGGCCTGCTGCAGGCTACGTGACGGTGGCACCGTACACACTCCACAACCACACACACACACACTTTTCTTTATAATATAAAACATAAACATATATGCTTGTTTTGCTGTGTGTTAAAGATGTCTGCTAAGCCAGATGTCAGACAGCTGGACGTGTTTTGGAGCAACACACTGGGTCTCAGAATTACACAAACATCAGCAGGACAGAAAAAGCAAAAATCAGCACACTGTTATATAAGGATCTGTAATGTGGGTCAATGCTCTGAACAACTCGACCTGTAATACAGCAAACTGGCCACAAGGTGGAGCCAAAACACAGCGCGCCTCTTAACAATCCAGCCTCTGACAGATAATGACAGATAATGACCCGTCTACATTTATTTTGTAATATGTAACAGTGAAACAGGTGAAAACAGGAGAAGTTCAATGAAATCTGTGAAAAATCCTGTATGTTGTTTATTTATTTATTTATTTTTATTTTATTAGAATTATTTGTTTTATTATTTAATTAATTGTTTTATTTATTCTTTTTATAAAATAATGTTAATGTTAAATGTGATTTACAGTAAATAGTGTTTTATTTTAAAGAATATTCTGAATACGATTTACTACTACTACTACTACTAATAATAATAATAATAATAATACATTATGTATACATTATATAAATATAATTTATTAGATTTTATTTATAATGTTATTTTAATTAAAAACTATTTAAAATCATACAGTCAAAAGTAAATGTATTATAATAATAATATATTATAAAAATATAAAATTATATAATTATAAAAATAAATTTTTCTAACAAAATAATCATCATCATCATCATCATTATTATTATTATTATTAGTTTTTTTTTTAAATTTTATTTATAATATTTATCTAAATCAATATATAAAATCAAGCATTTTAAAACTAGAATTAGCAGAAATAATATTAAGATAATAATAAATAAATTATTCTAGCCACATAACTGATCAATATTGTTGTTATTTATAATAATAGTTATTATAGTATTTTTTTCTTGTCAGAACAGTCAGCTAGTGCACATTTAATTTACTTATTGCCTCGTTTACACTTTTATACTTTTTCTTTTTTTTAATAAGCCCATTAGGGTGTGATCCTTGGCCTGTATTTAGTTTTTCAGAGAATATTATCTACATGTAGGTTAAAACAGAGTCTTGCTCTGCTATGCAGTGGAAACGTATGAGCTAACGGGGGTACTAATTGTGCCCAGTGTGTAATGATTTTTCCTCCTTTTTTCCCTCCACATGATGCTAATTGGTAGTCACACTCGTCCACTGCTTGTTAGCTGCATCAGCCCTGAAGCAGACCTCGTGCACCGCTCCTGTGCGGACTCACACTGCATCTGAGCAACGCTCGAGCGACTCTTTGTGCTATAAAACTGTAAAAACGTGTTAGATCTAGTGCATTAAAAAAAAAATAAACCAATAAACACAGAAGGAGAGTGGGCGTGCGCGAGAGGAAGGACCCGGGCCGGTCACGTGACAGCAGGAGGGGTTATATGAGGGCAGCGCGCGCGCCGGGTGTATAAATGCGTTCGTGCGCTCGCGGTGGATCCCCCTGTGTGCATGTGAGCGCGTGCTGAGGGTCCGAGCTCGGCGGCAGTGTGGCTGGAAGAAGTGAGGAGGAAGAGACATGGCAGGTAGGTGCAGGACGGAAGTGTGCAGCTGCGACATGGCGGAAACACTGCGACATCGACAGCTGATCTAGTTACTGGTGCGATGTCTGCGACACATCAGGTGCATGCGTGTGCTCGGGAAACTTGTCTGAAATCCGAAATGATCATTAGTGCCATGGGTTTGTTGTTATTTGGGTATTTTAGGGTGAGCAAGGCCTGCTTTACCACTAAAGCGGAAACTGTTCATCCTGCACCGGCTTGTGTCCCAAACTGCAACCTAGTGCACTTAAACAGTACTTCAGAGCTCTAACTTTTATAATTGAAGCATGATCCGGAAGTGACGTTTTGCGGTTTGAGTCGCTGTAGCACGGGGAATTTCTCACGTAGCCCTATGCCAAGCTTTAAAGGTGCAATAGTCGATTTTGTTTTCTTGCGAATAAGCTGCTAAAATATGAAGCACGTGATAAAAACAGTGGTTTAAGCCTCAGGAGAGAAAAGTGTTACATGGCTGAGAAAAGCGCTTTAGAAACCTGCCTTACGGTCCGGAGTGTGAGTTTGTGTTTACATGCCGGTCCTGTCAGTCATTTTACAGACACTCCCTCATACTCCTTGAGGTTTTCTCAACTTAATATGCAGCAATTTTAGTTTATTTATTTATTTATTTATTTATTTATAAAGAACATGTAAAAACAACTGAAATTGAAACCCAAGTAGTATAAAACAAAAGCATTTAACAATACAAAATACCAGAAGACAAATGGAAATTTTACATTTTTAGTCAAGAACGGTACAAACGTGTCGTTATAGGAAAATAATCCGCAACAGGGTGGCACCTTCCGAAGTGTTTTATTCTGCTTATACCGCAGCAAAATTTCAGTGAACAACATGATACTTTTTTCCATTTATTGTTACATTTAATGTTGTAGAACTTCCACAAAACAAGTCGGTTCCTGTTATAACTTGGGTTATAGCAGCTCTAAACAGTCATTTCATCACCAGCCTCTCTTTTGAAGTTAATAAGACAACAAAAAAAAACTGCGGAGAAACTGCAAAATGTAAACTCCTGTCCTGAAGACTTTCCCACGGTGGAAAACTTCCGACACTGGAGACTCCTTCCATAAACGATCAATATATGTCTCTTTAAAGAAAACTTTTCCATATTGAAGAATTTTCTGTGTGAAATAATACGTTTTGATCCGTTTACTATTAACATTAGATGTAACTTGTATGCCGCGGAAATTTCTCAGAATGAGTCGTTGCTACAGAAGCGATAACGTACTGGAACAAACGCGTTAATATAAAGCTGTGATTTGCCTTACAGCTGGAACCACTGTCAGAGCTGCTGTTGTATAAAATTTCAGACCCTCTCAGAACCTCATCTTAACTTAATCATTAACAACATAATTACTTTAAAATGTGCATCCCGTCTTTAAGTGAACAGTGTGTAAAATCCTCAGCAACACTCTTGCCCTTGGTCCACTCATCCACATGCTACCATCACCATGTCATTGCTGTACTGAGAGTAATGGATCACTTAAATATCCTTTCAGTGTTTATAACATCTGTTGAGGCATGCTGTGTATGTATATCCAATGAGTCGGTCTGATCCGTTGCTCAGTGACTATCAATACAAAGATGTTTAATGAACTGAGTATGTGTGCTGAAAATAATGTCTTGTCAGTCTGCTGCAAATTATTAGCTGTGTTTTGTGTGAACTTGTTTCCTCACTGCACCAGTTTTTGCTCCTGTCATGCTGGCCAGGTTACCAGGAGTATAAAATAACCAATCAAAATTCTCTTGTTACCATAAGTGACTAGTTTTTCCTCAGGAGTTGTTCTTTAAAAATACAGCCATTTGAAACTACTCTTAGTTGTGCCTGATATAATTGCTGTAACAGTTTTTTTTTTTTTTTTTTTCCTCCCCCCCTTCAGGTGTTCTTGCTAGTTTCCTCTCCTGATTTTATAGTTTTTGTTCATTTTTTTTTTCTACTTCTTTTGCTTCCAGTGATGATCAGTCTGTTTATTCTCTTTAGCCAATCATATCAAATCACACCTATTGCTAACTGCTAATAATCCCAGCGGTCGTTGGGCAGGTATGGGGGATTCTTCAAGCAGAACACCAGAACATCCGGACCATGAAGGGAAATCATGTTCTCGGGTCATGTCGGCTTTGCCTTCCGAAGCCCATTGAGAGTTCAGGAGTTTAGCCTTAATTCGAAGAAACGTATAGATGTATGTTTTGGTTTTATAAAATCAAACTAGCTAGCTAGCTATTTACTGCTGACTTCAATCCATAATACACTGTTATTAGTTGGTTTGGATTTGTGGTCATGCACTTCAGTACCAAAACGATGTTCAAAGTGGTATCTGGAATGCTACTATTCAGTACAGGACATTACGACACGGTAAAAGTGTCTGATAAAATAGATTATGATGGAATATTTACAATAATGATTTACTTTAATGCGTCCTCTGAAAAGGATTCGTAATTAGAAATACTCGCTACTCTTTTAGTCAGTAACAGTGTATTTTAATTGTGTATGATGTGTTGGTACTTTTTCTTCCCCTGGTCATGACACAAATGCACACACTTCTGACTGTGGAAAATAATCAGATTAAAAAGATTCATAACTAATCGCTTGATCTGTTATCCCTTCGAGTTGAGCAGATTTTTAGTAAGTGGATTACACAGACCTTATAACCAGTCCAATCACTTGACTCTAAAGATTTGTGTGTATACATGAAACTTTTATTGGAACTAGTCTATAAATCAGATTATTGACAGATTATGTGAAGTAACACAAATAATTTATATGGTTTTTGTTTTTTGTAGTAGGGTGAAACTTGACCATCCCTGATTGGTGTTAAAACGCTTATAGTAGAGCAATTCACAATTTTACTCCAGTTTGTGATTTCTCCGCTTAAAGACCCTCAGCAGATGCATATCCGATGTATCTGGCATGCTATAGCAGTGAAATCACTAAACTGTACCTCGTTTCTTTCCTAGGGTTTACTCTTTAAATTTACTCTGCACTAAATTTACACTGATCTGTTGTAGTGAAGGCCACTTCTGTGGTCACCTAGACGACATACAACACACCATGGCAACGCTGTTGGAGAGGCTTTGGGGCCTTCTGGAGTTAATACACAACTCCTGAATTGGATTTTGGAGTCTTGGTCACCTTTTGACAGTAATGTAGTGCATAGTTTGTTTGTGTTTTTTTGTTTGTTTTTGTTTTTTTAATAATAAACCCAGCGTTATTTAATTCTGGATTCTGATTGTTTAATTTTCTATAACAGCATCTCTAACCGTTCTGGCTGCGAGGCAAATCACAGGTTTATATTAATACTTTATTGTTTTCATAGTAATGAATCATTCACAAGGACTTGTAATTTGGATGCTCTACATAATCTAAGACTAATAACAAATGGATTAAAAACCTTAGGCATTTATTTATGGAAGGAGTCTCCAGTGTCAGTGCTTTGTAACAGTCAAGAGGTAAAGCTGTATGTTTAAGTCTTCAGGATGGAGGATGTTGCATTTTGCAGGTTCTTGGTTTCGCTGGCGTAGGATTACACGAAACTCGCAACACAGCTGCGGCTGCAGTAGTGGCGATGGCGAAACGTAAACGAAACATTACATCAAGCTCACTTTGAAGAATCATTATTACATCAAGCTTACTTTGAGGAATGTTTGTTTTTGCAAGCCTGTTTATCTGAGCGTGGATTGGTCGGATAATTTTCTTTAATCATAGGTCTATCTTTAGAGGGTCTTCATCATGTAATCTCACACAGTCTCTCACAGAATACAGTGTGACATAATTTTAAACACTGAAATCACATTTTCTAAAAGCAGCTTTAGTGTCTACAAGGTGCACAGATGGGGTAGGTGTGTGTGATAGTGACAGGAAGTGAACAGTATTTGAAATCTCCAGCATTACTCCTGCTCTTGAGCAAGTCGTACTAGAACACACACCACCATGTCTATGTTACTGCTGTAGTGAGAACAGTACATCACCCAAATGATCTCCAGTAAGTGGTCGTCCCTTTCTGTTGATGGACAAGGTAGAGGAGACTGACGGATTATTGTGTGTGTGTGTGTGTGTGTGTGTGTGTGTGGAGATGAGTGAACTTTACATACTGGTAAATGAGTATAGATGAAAGACAGTGAGTACTTAATTCAATTCAATTTTATTTGTATATAGCGCTTTTAACAATGGACATTGTCACAAAGCAGCTTTACAGGAATAAATGGATTCACAAAAAATATATTGTAAATATGGGAATTTATAACTAATGAGCAAGCCAGTGGTGATGGTGGCAAGGAAAAACTCCCTGAGATGATATGAGGAAGAAACCTTGAGAGGAAACAGGCTCAAAAGGATAATGGATGTTTCGAATGTTGAGCTTTGTGGTTTCTCACGAACATGACAAACTGCAGAATTTTTTTGTCTCTTTAACTATAAGAGAAAGTGAGCAAATGACTGTTTTATATAAAACGCGTTAGTAGGTTGCTTCGCTATGCGAAATTTCCCCTAGTTGTGAGTGTGTGTGGGTGTGCATGGTGCCCTGTTATGGGCCGGTGTCCCATCCAGAGGGTGTTCCTGCATCACACAGTGGCTACGTTTACATGCATGTCAAATTCCGTTTAAGGTCTATATTCGGGTTGCAGCCATATTCCGAATATCGATGTTTGTGTACAGGCATCGGAATATTCCTGTACACGTGGTTGTTGTAAGTATGCCCGAGTTGCCATTCCTAAATACTTAGCCTACGGTTAAGCATCTGTTAGCACCCACAATACCTTGTGGACTGAGCATGCGCATATCTGCTTTTCTGTATAAGGTCTTTATATGCAACAGATTTCCAATTAAAACAGGCATATTCCAGGGGTTTTGGAATTTGGGGGCTCAGAATATTGTCTTAATCTGAATTGGGCAATCGGATTGCGGTGTTTACATGACTCAATACTGATTAGAATATTGCCAAATTCCGATTAATATCGGAATACTGATGTACTTGTAAATGTAGCCAGTGTTCCTGGGATAAACTCCAGATCCACTGTGACCCTGGTCAGATAAAGACTCCTAACCTGTCCAGCAGTCCACTATTCCCTTAATATTGAGTTAAACTTCACAGTACACAGTTTATTACATTAACTGTACTGGAGTATTGCTGAGGTTTGTTAGGAGCACCCTGTGTCTCTAGCACTCCGTAAACTCTCAACCAAGTATACTGTTTCTTCCCCTATAAACAGAGTCTAATATAGTTTTAGCAATAACATTGATCTTTTAAATATAGAACATTTTCTCCCCTAAGGCTGTTACTTTAGCTCTGTATTGGATACAAGTGAGCCTTGTTTAGTTCTCAGCATGTGGTGGTGTGATGTTGCATATGGAAAACTGGCACATTTCAGACTTATTTGCCTTTAGTCATGGAAAACATTCACACTGTCATAAATTTTTATAGAAAGTGCAACATGCAGTTAACCAAAACGAGGCCTTTACAAAGGTCCTCTGTTCTGAAAGAGGTGTGATTTAAATAAATTCCTCTCTCCCTTTGCAGACCAGGCATTCGTCACCTTGGCCACGAACGATAAATATGCTAAAGGAGCAATGGTGCTGGGGAAGTCCCTGAGGAACCACAAGACCTCCAAGAAACTGGTGGTGCTCATCGGACCCCATGTGTCGGAACCGTCCAGGTATGCATCAGCCAGTGGGTTGGAATCGGATACGAGTATTTGAATTCCTAATTATGAGATGTTGGAATATGGGGGGGGAAAAACCTCCAAATCATGAGTGAAAGCCAGAATAATGCAGCATCTCAGCTGTTATTTGATTGATATAGGTATTCTGACTTTAAGTATTTACAAGCATATACAAAAAAAAAATTATGTAAATAAAAATTAAGTAAGATTAGCTGGCTAACTTGAAACAAATTTCTGTCTGTATTCTGCCTCAAAATCAGAAAATAGTCATGGAAATAAATTGCACTCCTCCCCTAAATACTTCACACAGTTTAACACTTTGTATAAGACACAACATATTATATTAACTAAAAAAAATAGCTAGCACTTCAACATTACTTCAAGAACCACTATAAAGCTACTATAATAGGAGGAGGAGTGTTGGTTTGGTCTGGTCAGTCTCTTCCTGTTGCGTCTCTAGAGCTTCTCTAAAATTTCATCAGCTCATTCGTGATGGATGCTTTAGACGATTCATTAAGTAGTGATATAATTATTCCTGAGGCTGAGTAGGCTTTGTAAATGTACAGCCCGGAGAAGCCTGGTTTAGTAACACTATCAGGAAAACGCTGACCGATGGTATCGATCGTCTTTATTATAGACATGTCCTTAAACCCTATAGCTGCTACCCATGTTTTGGGGTGGGTTGATGGCCCAATTTCTGATAGCTACTTTTCCTAGGAATAATTTCATCATGTGTTGTGACAGAAGCTGATTTTCAGAGATTAAATACAGCTGACTTGCTCTAGATGCATTAACTGTATGTGTAGACTTGTATTACACAAGTGTGACCTCAGGTGTTTGGTTCCAGTGCATGTTTAGTACACTGTAATGTTGATTAGTGACAGACTTTGATTCGTGGTGATAAAAATAGAATAATGTGCTTGCCAATGTGTTATGTATATGGTGTTAGCACCATGTTACACTGAGATGTAGAAATACCAATACAGCATTGAGGCAGTATATAAGGTCCGTTAGGAGAATTCAACAGTCTAAAACTTGCACAAAATACTGTATAGTGAACATTGTGTATAATTTGGTGCTGAATTTACCGCTTGTGCATGTTTAAGTGTAACGCAACTGTTACAACTGGTTGTCTCTGATTCAGTGACCGTTTCAAGACTGAATGTGTAAGCTAGTATTGAGCAATTGGCAGGAAATTGCATGTAACGGAGTATGATTGATTAGCTTACAAAAGTAATACCTTACTACCATGCTGGAATGTTTCACTTTGCAGGTCACTTATCTTGCCTCATTTGGCCTTTATTTGGGATGGTCTGCTTAGTAGTTGTTAAAAGTGCTGAGCAAAAGTCTTTACATGAAATTTTAGTATTTGGGCCTCCAAATCCAATGAGTCCAGTTGCTGGCTCTGAAATCTTCAACTAGGTCATAATCATAGTTGGAGTGGTTTTAAGATGGTTTAGGTTCATGAAAATGCTGAATGTTAATGTTAAAACTGGTCAAATCTGGAGTAACTTGAATCCAGACTTTTACATTTTAAGTAATTTTAAAAAGCACTAAAGCTTCTCAGCCTGTGAAAACTTAAAGCCCGTCCATGTCCAGGCTATGTCAGTAAGACCAAATCTTAAATTTGTTCTGTAATTTGGCACTTAATGGTGATGACGGGCTCAAGATTAAGGGTTTCATATTGATTGATTTGGTCAGTAACTCCGTCACCTTACCTGTAAGAGAAGCAATGCAGCATAGAGAACTCAGTAAAGAGACTCAGTATAATGGAGTTATAGGATCCTTCTGGTAGGGTGTTTTTTTTTTTTTTTTTTTGTGTAACCCTGTTTTCTCCCAATATGGTCACTTGCCAATTCCCACCCACTGGCTAGTTCTCCTCCATCATACAACCGCTACCAGCCAGGTGAAGGCTAATACATGCTTCTGCCAAGACGCATGAAGATGTCCTCTTCCACATACATGAGCTCACAGTTGCCCACAGTTGGCTAGTGTTGTACTGTTTGACAGGGGAGAGAGTAATGTCTTCCTGGCTGCCCAGAGAGCACAGACAGTTTTGCTCTCTTGGACTCCTGGCCACGGATGGCTGTGGCATCACTGGAATTTGGACTCGCCATCACCCAGTGATGGGGTTTGTGAGGAAGCAAATTTCATGCTCATTTTTGTAATTCAAGCCATCATGAGGAACATGATGCTTTAAGTCAGATGCTCTATTTTGATCCTCTTTAACAGGCTCTTGTCATCTTCTCCTCATAACCCAGTACTGCATAACCCCTAAGTTGCAGAAGTAATCGCTTTGCCAAACAAGAGGGCGAGGAGGGGAACAACAAGGAGCGGATTTTAAAACGGAAACACACTTGTCCTTGGTAATAAACATAAATCCTAAGAGTAAAGTGTGAAATGATTTTCTTTGTAATTTGCATAGTACATTTACTCTCTGAAACAATTCGGTTCAGTGTTCATGTCTTCATTTTAATGATGTTAAAAATAACACTTCTGACACCACTGCTAAACACAAGTGTACTAACTAGTTAGCAAAGTAAATAAAGGTACGTTGAGTCAAGCTAAACAGATGGAGTAGTTTTGAGCATAAAACTCGGTTTGAAAGAAGAAAGTCAAATGTTCTGGTTTAAAAATATCAATTCGTTCAAAGCATTTTAGTATCTTATTGCTCAAACAGCTTTTATTTTTTTTATGAATGTGCACCAGGTTGCACTGATTTATGGGCAGGTTCTGCTCCTGAAGTCCATGTCTCTCTTGACTTGTTCTCTTGCCGCTCTCCGTGTCTAGCTATCCAAATTCACTTGAGCTAGTAGAGTAACAAAACCGCTCTCAAGATGTCGACTTGCACTTGGCGTCAGAGAGTCCCTCAAGGGAGGGCTTGTTAGAGTATTGACACAGGGCCAACGTTGGTGGATGTGAGAGCCAGTTCTGGTAAGTATCCAGTGTCGCCTCTTAGTCTGGAGTAGTACTCGTTCCAGGTAGCCGGTTCTGCTACAATGCTGAGTCAGGATTTTGTTCTATTCCAGCTTTCAGTGCACTCAGATGATTAGCAGCCTTCATCACCTGTATTGCTTTATTCCTCCTTAAAAGGTTTCCACTTTTTACGTTTACGTTCCTGAGCTGATTGCTGTGTAACATCCTGTGTAACTTTCACAATCGACTTCTCCTCTGTTCTCTTGGTGTATTATGGTTTACCACTGTTGTATTTGACGCGAACCAAAGAAGGATGTCGCAGTGTGGGGTCTGCCGATGTTGTAAACACATTCACCGTTACCTAATTCGGCTTTATTTCACACTGGCTAGTCTGTATTTAATGACTTAATCCACATTTAGCCATGGCTAATCCTCTCTGGGACTAATCTGGAGGTTGGTAAACTGATCAGTTTAAGCATGGGCAACATGATCTGGGGATTACAGAGCATTCATTAGTGTTTTTGCATCTTGAATTTACTTAACTTGGCTTTTTATACGGACTACATGGCTAGGCAGCATAATCTTTCGAATAATGAGCTAAATAGATGTTACTTGTTTGCCTCATTTTGTATCAACACCCTGCATTTCTTAATCTTTTGGGAAGATGGGGATGTTGAACAAATGCAGTGTAGGAAACTTTCTCTAGAATCCCTGGCTAAACATCAGACTCTTCACTAATGCACTGTGTAAACTACGCTTTGTTTAAATACAGTAGCTGTTGCTTAGTATTTTTATATTCAGAATATGGAGGTTTCCATCCAGCTCTGTCATGTGATTTTTAAAAAAAAAAAAAAAAAAAGCTTCTGCAAAAATGTTTACATAGGGAGGTTATGTTTCGGTGCTATAGTTAAGTAATATAACCTCTGTCAGGCGGTTATACTGAATATCAGCACCTCTGTGATTAGCTACGACACTCAGCCTGTGGCTTTGTGCTGATATTCTGTATAACCACGCGATTTGCGAGTACCATATTGCTTTTCCACAACGATTCTATAGACAAAAAAATTAATGTCAAGTGAGTGACAATTTGGACACAATTTTTGGTTTATTTTTGCTCCGCTAGCGGAAATAAATACTGAAGATGTTCCCCACTTTATTGTCGGTTAGCTAGCTTGCTAGCTCATGTTGAAATGTACATTCCCGTTATAGGTGCTTCCGGAAAACTTGGCTTCCCTTCTTCTTTTTCATCTTCATATAGTGAGTTGTTTTTTACTTATAAAGTAAAAGGTTATATTCATGAAAACGTATCATTTGCCATGGCCACTGATGTTGCTAATGCTACTGTAGTAATGGTTTTGAGCTAGCAGTTGAATTTGTGTTGAGCAGACGAGCAGTGTGATGCGCACAGTGAAACATCCCAGTGTGGTTATACTAAATATAAGCACTCTTGGAACACCGCTCGTCCAATCAGATTAGTTGACTTGAACTACCTTTATATAGTGTATATAAAGACAAAAACGGCTACAGAGGATACTCATGTGCTGTTTGGGTAGATGAAGACATGAACGCACCACAACCCTGACCAGAATAAGGCGTTTTTTGTTGTTTTTTTTTGTTTTTTTTAAAAAAGAGAAATGAATAAAAAGACAAAGATCAACTCTCTCCATTAAGCTGATGTTTGCACTTTTCTTCCCTTACACTTGCAAGAAGCAGATGTGCTCTTTTTGTATATTGCCATCTTTTCTCTCTAATCACGTATGTTTGAAAAATATTTCCTGCATTTTCTCTGTAATAACGGACATCTGGAGTATCCTAACTTCACTCTTCTGTACAGGTGTGGTAGTAAATGAGAACAAGGTGCAGCACTTGTCAAGCTAGAAACAAGTGTGTGGGTTGTGCTGGGTTTTTTTTTTTTTTTATTAATAATGACAATAACTTGTGTGATTAGCATGTAAAGTCCCCATAAAATCAAAATGGATATTTTAAAGCTTTTTGGATGACTCTCTTGGAAGTCTAGACACAAATAAGCCAGTATGTGTCTGACTGATGATCTCTCTTGTACTTGTCCAGTTTGCAGCTCTCTCTAGAGCACATTTCTGTCCCTGTTAAAGAAACTGTGGGTATCACACTACAGTAGCAGCAAGTGAAAGACTGAATAAGGGTTGTTTGTGTAGTTGTGGTTGTGCAGCTTCCTGCATGTTCTCCTTCCTAACAGTCGAAAAGATGGGTGGAATTTGTGTGCGTGTACGTTCGTTCCTCTTCCACCATGATTTTGGCTCAAACGTGTGTGACCGTTGCAGGTTGCACTAACTTGACTTGTATGACGCACAGTTTAGTGTACAGGAAATGTGTGGATGAAATGGAGTGTGAGCAAGCATTTGGTCAAAATGTCTCAGGATTTTGTCCGAAAAGGATTAGAGACCTACAGTGAAGTTTCAAATTGAACACCATGCAAAAAAGGTTAATGATAATTATGAAGTGATTAAGTATGATTTTTTTTTTGACTGGTGCTTTGCTGCTCAACACTGACACAGTGAAACAGTAAAAACGACAGCCATGTGGCGGTTAAACTGAACTGTAGAAGCGTTATGTCAAGATGGATTTGTTTTATTTATTTATTTATTTATTTATTTTTTAAATGTTTACTACGCATTACTGTAGGAACATTTACTCTTCTTATACCTGAAATGTTTAAATCGTTTCACGGAATTTTAAAATTGAATCATGAGCAGGGAGAAATTGTCACAAACCTAGTGCACAGTTCAATTGCATCCTGTGTGTGCCATTTTAATTTTGAATACAGCTTTTTCTTTTTTTTTTTTTTTTAAGAAAACCTGATTATCATTTATTACTGTGTTTTGTGTGTGTGTGTTTATATATAATTTTTTTTTTTTTTTTTATTATTATAATATTAAAAAGGTCAAATGATTGAGGGGAAAGATACCAGTGATGGGTTGACCCTGAGTTTGTCGTCCTCTGCAGGGCAGTGCTTCAGACGCTGTATGATGAGGTCAGGCTGGTGGACGTGTTGGACAGTGGGGACACGGCACACCTGGCCATGATGCAGAGACCAGACCTGGGAGTGACCTTCACTAAGCTCCACTGCTGGACACTCACACACTACTCCAAATGTGTGTTTATGGACGCAGACACTATGGTGAGGGTCGGAACGAGACACGGCTATCTGAGCCGAGCAGTTTGGGTTTCTGGCACAGCATTTCATCAAGGCATTGCATGCGAGTCGTGGAGTGGTGTGGCTTATTTAGTGTGGTTTGTGTGGAATGCTGAGCATCCTCCAGCCAGTAGCAACAGCGCAAGTGCAGTTAGTCAGGAGTTTAATCATTAGGAGTGTATGAATGTTACAAAAATACTCTTTAGTCATGCTAATCATGAGTGAGTGTTGCTTGACACCTTTTTTGAAACGTGCGTTTTCCAAACATTTTTTCACTTTTTGCATCCAAAATGGCATACTTTTTTCAAATTTTTAAGTTATCATTTTATAATAAGTGTCCTTGTGACTTAATCTCAATTTGCATGTAGTCAATACTGCACTACATAAAGTATATAATGTCATTATTATATCCTGTGTAGTGAGCATATACGGTGAATTCGGAATTCGGTCTTGCTTAAATTATTTCTGCAATAAGGCGAATGGATGTTTGCAGGGTTTTAGGCTTAAAATCATCACTAAAAGTTAAACTTCGTTAAGATGCTGGATGTAAAAATTTTTAAAAAAAAATCTCTCTGGCACCAAAAAAAGGTTTTTTCAGGCTCAGAAATATTGTGCTTCACTGAGTGGATTAATCTCATGGCTGCAAGTGCCAAGTTATTTCACACTTGGAGTTCAAGGCTGTGCCCCAAACTGAGTAGTATGCCTAAATAGTAGTGACACCAGAGGTGTACTGACAGTTTTGTTTATGGTAGTATGCGATTTAGGACACAGCCCAGCTCTGACTATATAATTATCTGCAATACTGCAAACGTGTTGTGACAAATACAACCCTGTGTTTATTCTCATACTGAGAACCAGGTAAAAAGCTCTCCTGTGCCCCGCCATAATCACACCTCGCACGGCTGCGTAGGCTCACTTCACTGCTGTTTACTCACATCTCTCTGCATTGGAGCTATCTCTTGGATAGCTAGCTATATAGTTTGTCAGTTAAGCTGCAAATCTGTGATGTCTAGATGTTATTTCCAGAATTCGTTCATGTCTGAAGTTTGGGGTGTGATGGCGTTTGACATGTGGTGTTGCACTACTCTTAATGTCCTCTCTGCATTTACATTTCTTAAGCATAAACCTTTGCCAGTTGCTAGGACAGAAATTATTTTGATCCTAATTCTGTAACAAATAGAAAAGATTGGAACTGGATGTGGGAAATATTTTTTGGAAGTGAATATATGATGGCTACAACATAAAAAAAATTTACATAAACTGTTTTTTAGCATCATTGTTTACAAATTTGTTTTATACATTTGTATTTTATTCTTTATTTAATTATTTGCAATGTAATTGATTTTTGTGTGCAAGTCTTAAGCTATGAGTTTTTATTTAAGGGCTTCAGTTGAAAAAAATCATTTTAAAGCTCATTAGTTAACAAAAATAAATATCGGAAAGATATTTATCGACTGATACTTTTCTTTATCAGCATCATTAGTTTCATTAGTGGTTTCATTATCAGTATTGGAAAAGAAAACGTGGTATCTTGCCATCTCTACCACTTACTCTTCTTCACACAGGAATAATTTTCATTATGTGCTCACTACGTAGGTGGAATAAAATTAGTCCTATTAATATTCAGATGTCTTTAATTACTTAAAAGATTTAATAATCAGAATTCAAATGCTGTTGAATTTTTAATGGGGAAAAAAAATGAGGTGACTCTTGTGCTAAAAAAAAAAAAAAAAAAATTATCCACAGATGTTGTAACTGTGTAATGTTGTGTTTTGTGTTTAGGCGGTAGCGAACATTGATGAGCTGTTTGACAGAGAGGAGTTATCAGCAGCTCCAGATCCCGGATGGCCTGACTGCTTTAACTCCGGCGTGTTCGTCTTCCACCCCTCCAACGAGACCTATGACAAACTCCTTCAGTACTGTACAGAGCATGGCAGCTTTGACGGCAAGTAACCTTCTGCCTTTTTACCTGTCTGTGTGTGTGGGGGCAAGAAAAGCTTGGGTTGAGGTTTTGATCCGTTACAACAGCCTTATTTACTGTAAACTGATCTGCTCAGGAAGGAACTCGCACTCTCTGTGTAAATATGGTTTGGAACATGAGCCTCACAGAGCCACAGTTTATCACTTTTATGTGCTTTATTACTCTGAGGGCTGAGTGAAGTTAAACTTCTTAAGATTTGATTCAAGTCCTAAAGCTGTACATGCAAGCCTGCCTAGAAAATAATGTTTATAGTCAAATGTAGACCTACTGTACATGTTCATAATTCTGGATGTTAGTTTGCATTAACACACTACTGATGCAAAATAAACAAACAAAAAAAGTTTCCAGGGTTTTTGGAAGTTCCATCCAAGTTTCCAGTCATGGAAAATGCAAAATGCCTGAAAATGAGCACGTGAAGGTGTCCTAGAAATGGTACTAAGGCTTAGTGTTGCATATTTTACCATAGTTTCTTCTTGGATTCTTAGCAGCAGAATAAGTCCACATAAATGTGTTTCTTTTCTTTATTTTACCACATTGTGAGGAAATCTCTTTGGAGGACATCTGAGGGAGAGGCTAGAATTTGAATTTGGTACAGATTCAGGATTTCAACAAATTTGAGTTTTGCCATTAAGCTAAACTTTGCCAGCCACTGGTGCTCAAATATTATTTAGTGGAGGGTGGATGGGTCTGTATGTAAATGAGTCAGTAAGGGGTCTTTAGGGGATGTGTAGTGTGACTTTCATATTAACCTGTTCAGGTCTGTGATGCTGCCTGAGACATGAATGGTCATGTCCTACATATTGCTTTAATAGGTTTGTAATTATTTGGCATGATGTTTTGTAGTTTTATTCTTTTGTGATTTGAATTATAAAATAACTGGTGCACAACTTACGAACAACCTTTCAACCAATCTTGTGCTTTGTTATTCATTAATAGGCTATCTGGCTCTATTAGATCTGACCTAATTTGCAAAAACAAGGATGTTTAAGGATATTTAGAGTTGTTATTCAGTACGACATAGTGAGTAACGCAGGTCTTGTGCACGAGTTATGCCGAATGTTCTGGAAACACCTGAAGAGTTTGAAATGAACATGGCTTCAGAAGTAAATGTGCCGGTGGTGTTTGTGTATTTAAACACCACCTCTCGGTGCACACACTCCATTTGTGTACAGAAGTTGTTAAAATCCCCAAATGTTTATCCCTGTGTTGAATCAAGTCTTTTCTGAGCAGCTTTGCCGTGCACATGTCCAGTCTTGGCCCGTGGCCTTCTTTTCCCTCCAGATCTATTCTCGGCCTGGGTGTGGTGGTTCTGAATGGGTCCATTCTCCCCATGGGCTGGTTTCTCAAACTGCTACATTCCTGCCATCTGTTCAAGCAGAAATCTCTCCGATAGACAGCTCTTACGCTTAGTAACCTGATGTGTTTGTCTGATGCTGACAGGTGTAACTTCACTGTCATATTTCATTATGTCCAATGAATGTGTGAAGCTGTTTTTCTCCCTCCATGGGGTTACACAACACAGTCTCCCAGGTTGTAGCCATGACTCTGCAAGTGTTCACATGGGGAATTTGGCACAGGGGCCATGTGCAGACAAAAAGCCTTTTCACACTGTTCCTTTACTATTAGGCTGTATTTAATGCAGTCACTTGTCTAATAGGGTTATTAATGCAAGTTTTTATCGGCAGTTGTGTTTACAAAAGAGTGCTGAACATGCACTTGCGCAAACTGAGCCAAAGGTAACAGAGCTGAGCTGCTGATATGCCTGTTGTGATTGAGGTGTGGTAGTAATAGGGCTAAATATCTTGTTTTACAAAAAATTGAACAAAACCTTTTTTGTCATAGCTATGATTTGTTTGTTTGCTATAAAGTAAAAAAAGCTGGGTGAATGTCCTCTAAGTGTGGTGATTCCATAATCTTTGCCAGGGGTTGTAAATATGGCTGTAAAATGGCATATGGTTGGTGTAGTTCCAGATGGTCCATCACTTTATCCTCAAGATCCCCAAAATTCTTGACCGTACGATCTTGCAGACAAACGTGCTACCCTGCCTGGGCATTTCTTTGTATACATACTTTTTTCTGCCAGTGACTGGACTAAATCATTTGTAAAGTAGGCATAGCAGAAATGTAATGTTTTGTTAATACTGAACTCTGTATTTCTGCTTGAATGTGATACTTTGGCTTGGAAAAACTTCATATCCAAGAAGTCTAGAAGATGGCTTAATTTACACTGGCATGTAATTAAGGTTGGAGTTTAATTTGGTGTATTTATACACATAGTTTCCTTATATCTCTGGCAGGAAGTTTGAATGGGTTCACCAAGGGCCTCATTAGTTTGATGAGTGACATAAGTAAGCAGGAACTCTAGTGGAATACTGGAAACGAAATGCCTTGTAAAGACTGGACCCTGTTCACAAAATTGGCTGTAATTTCACATGTTTAAGATGCTTTGCTTGTTGCTGTTTCAAAAGAGCTTGATGTTTACTGGAGGAGTCATGGAGGAGGTTTGAAGCATCTGGTAACAAATCTCATTCCCATGGGAATGAAACAAAAATGGTCTGAAGGCATGTGAACTATTGGAATGGTGGTGCGTTTATTTTTAGTAGGATTGGTCTTTGGTATGCAAGATGAAGTCACTTTGACCTTTTAATATTTTCTGTTCTCACCTTTACTTACTGTATGGCATAAGGCTTATAGCTTAGTTGAAAGGAATCTTGCAATATTCTGTGGAAGTGGGTATAAAATGCAACAAATGTTCTAACTTTGAGGATACTGTAATGCCTTTGATAGATGTTTAGTAGATCTTTTGCTTAAGAATCACTAAAATAAGACAGGTGTGTGCATTTAAAGATTTTAGGGGTGATGAGCAAAAGGGTATTTCTGTGTCTTGTTGGTTTGAGCATGGGGAATTATATAATATGGGGTAGAAATACCAGTTAAATCTATGGAAAAGTGACCTGGAGGGGATTTATTTATTTTATTTATTTTTTAATTTCCTCCATTTGCTGGTGGACACGCACGCTCTTGCTCTCATCCTCTGCCAGTCGAATGCAGCAGTTGGCAAGGTACATTCTTCCAGAGCCCTGTTCATCCTCTCAAAATGAAGACTCTGAGACTAGTGCAATGTTTGTAGAGCCTCTTGCACCCAGGGGGATTTTCTGAGCTGTGTCAAGCTGCTGCTAGCGTGCCTATTTTAAACTGCAGGGTTCACTTGACTGAGTGAATTATTAGCTAAGTAGAGCAAACGTACACAGATATAGCTTATGTATGTATGTATTCCTCTTAACTACTTCTGAGCTTGTGGTATGGTCTCTGGAAAAGGTGCTCCTTCTTACAGTTGAAGCCTTGTGTGAGTGATTTGTATAAGATGTTTGTTGAATGTGAATAGTCAGTATGGCCTCCTTGTTGAAGTTGCTGGCTCCTGCTGTGAAACGTGGCAGTACTGATCTTTTTCTTGATTTGGGATCTTTGGGGGCCTGGAGGTTTTAAGATCTGGGTCTTTGAAAACTGGTTTTGGAAGCCTGCTGGTTTTGGAGGACTGGAGGATTTGGGGGTCTGGAGGCTTTTAGATCTGGGGGTTTAGAAACAGATTTTGTACACCCGGTTTTGCTGGTGTGAATGTTTTGTGAGCCTGTAGGTTTTTAGACCTGTGGGTTCAGAAACCGGTTTTTGGGTTTGGAAGGTTTTAGACATGGCGTTTCAGAAACGGGTCTTGGGGGGCATGGAGGGTTTAGATGCATGGAGATGTTGGGGGGCCTGGAGGGGGGTGTGCATAGCCTCAGTTAAGGCTCTTAAGACCTCACACTAAAATGCTAATAACTGTGAAAAATCTAGTAGAGAATAGCCAGTCTAATGTTTTCAGTATACTAGCTGGCCTCCAGTAATTGCCAGTAATTGTCAGTGTTAGTCTACAGGCCCCCAGTTTAGCAGTACTAACCTTTTTCTTGGTTTGGGACCTGGGAATTCAGAAACAGGTTTTATGTGGGCCTGCTGGTTTTTGGGGCCTGGGGATTCAGAAACCGGTTTTGGGGAGGTCGAAGGTTGTTGGACATGGCCTCAGGTAAGGCTCTCAAAATCTTAAACTAAAATAATAACTAACGCTTGTAGGGAATAGTTAGTTATTTACTTATTTGCAGTATTCTTTCTGGCGTTCAGTAGTTTTAAGGCTTATTAGACTTTTTCAGTATTTAATTTCACACAATATATTCTATAGCACAAGCTGTTAAATGTTAACCTTTACTCTCCTTTTGTAACCTATACAAGGCTGTGTACAGCTGTGTTTGACTTGTCCTGTGTGTTAAATACTTTTCCCTATATAACACACGTGTGGCGAGCCAATCCATATGTATGGGACTATTTTTAAAATGGAATTAGTAGGTTGTATGCATGTCTGTATGTTAATCTGGTGTTGGTATTAAGGTCAGAATGTTGGTAATGCAACACCCACTGGTACTTATAAATAATAAATAATGGTGGGCTGGGGAAGAATAACTGAAGGTTTATGATGACTGGAAATAAAAATTAAAGGTGTAGTTTGCTACATCTTTTAAAAGTATCATGTTTAAGTATAGATGTATTTATTGAAGGTTATTGCATTAGAAAAAACATAGCTTTACTATTTCCACATACTGGATCTTGCCAACTTCATTTCAAAATTGAGCCAAATAGGCTTGTCAGTGTCTTCAACTCGATTGCAATTTACTTCACTGCTAACAAATGTGTTTAAAATTACAAACTGCTTCTTTAAGACATGCACAGAATATATGCAGTGTATGCATAATGGCAAGGAGATTTTGCTAAAGCCCAGTAATCACTAAACTGCAGCTTACACTAAATTTGTACTGATTGTTTTTATCCTCTGTAACATACGATTTTATGTTTAAACATACCAGAACAAAATAAACTCTCGTTGCTTAGTTAAATCATAAATATCTGTTGCTATGATGGCAAGGCTCTAAGTTTGTGACAGCAATGTTGTGCTAAAATTTTCCCTCTCATCATTTACCAGATGTGTTCATCTTTCTTAAAGGGATTTCAGCAGCTTGTTCAATGTCTCTTCAGGTATGTGTGCACGCTTGTGTCCCAGCTTTTATTCTCAGTTCCTTATCTGCTGCACATACCCGAGTTTATCTCTGACCTGAGCTCCGGTGCTACACAGCAGGTATAGAGTGAATGAGAGCATGACCTTGGCTAGAAACAATGAGCTTTTGGTGAGTAGCAGGAACCAAGGGAAACTGCTGATATGGACTCAAATGTGTTGGCAAACCTGATTTGCAGTTTATTAAAAACATTTGATTGTCTGATTTAGGTGTGGGGGGTAAATGGTTTTTAATCTTCTAACAATTTCCCAGTTTTGAGTACATCTTACTAGGACCATGCTTTTTGATAGTTGCTTCAAACAGATTGTTCACCTTATTTCGAAGATTTGTAATATGGTTGTAGTCCATGGACTCGGATCACTGAAGTAATAAGACGAGATCACCACATAATTCCAGGAACATTACAGCACTTCATGCTTTTGTGACATGATGCATTGTCATGCTGGAAGTCTGCGTCATTGTGGATAAACCGTAACCATGAAGGGATGAAATTGGGATGAAGTCAGCAGTACGAGTATGTGTGCCAGGAAAACATTCACACCATCACCAACGGCCTGTACTGATCTCACCATTCACCATCCTTCTACGACTGGGTTTGGTGGAGTGTTGTAGCTGAATGTCAAAATTCAAGATCCTGACAGCCCCAAGGCTCACCCCGAGTGTTTACACCATCATTTCCCAGTTCTTTATGTTCTGATAACTGTTACAGATGTATTCCTGTTCCTGTAATCGCACTACAGTCTCTGCAGCGAATTATGTTTCAGCAGCTTTCATTGAAATAGAATTCTGGCTCCCTGATATCAGAGCTGCCTGATGTCTCGATCATTTTTTATTTATCTCATTGTCACTTCATTAACTTTTCATTAAATGATGTTCTGCTCCATTTGAATTTCAGGGCTATGTGAGAAGGGCAGGTTGCTAAGTGTGCTCTTGTCTGCTCTGCAGGTGGAGATCAGGGAGTACTCAATGGCTACTTCAGTGACTGGGCCACAGCGGACATCACAAAACACCTCCCGTTTATCTACAATATGAGCAGCATAGCAATCTACACTTACCTTCCTGCCTTTAAACAGTAAGTACCATGTCTGGATTGTTTAACTCTGTGACTTTGTTTCCATTGAGTTTGAGGATCAGCATGTCCAGCTCGGTGTGTAAAGTTACAAACACGGGTCACATGAGCGCTACCCTGTGACGACATGGCAGCAGGATCATCAGGTTTCAGGTGGAGCCACGTGCTCTTTTGGATGATGGGACAGAGAGAGCGAGAGATTAAATGTCCACAGTGTAGGACTGATTCCACCATCTGAAAATAATGTTGCTGATTGAAGGATCTCAGCTCTGTGGGCTTGAGGAAGTGGGACACCCCTTTAGCTTCCCGGGATCAAGGGCTTAGTCTAATTTCTATTTAAAAGGCCATCACATCACTGATGGAGACATGCACCCGCTTGCAGCCAATCAAATGACAGACAGCTTGGTTTTACTCTGTGACTGGTCTGGGTATTGTATTCCTTATGCCATGGATTAAGACTAGGGGAATTTTGCACTGATGTTTAAAAGCAACTGATCCCAGCCTGGCAAACTGATGAAAGCTCTGGTAAAGGAATGTTCATCATGCAACAGTTGGCTGCTTGTTGATTTAGTGGCTTGGTAAACTGTTGTTCAGTTGTTACTCTTCTCATGTGGTGATTTCATATTCCAGATCAGAATTACCACCTCGTTTTAGTTAAGGAGAATGTGTCCAGTACAAGCTGCCTGCTTCGTTCACACGGAGGGTATTAAGGATGAAACACAATATGAATACATGGTTTTGTTTTCTTTTTTTAATAAAGAAGCCTTTCCAAAAAGATTGACAGGGCATCTGTTTCAGACTAGAGGTGTTCATCAGGACTGAGATCCAATGGGATGCAACAAAAAGTCGTACGAGTGAGAGGTTTATACTTTTGCTAGCCCGAGTGGTCAGATATGAAGCTCGCTGGACAAACAAATACCATGTTCATTAACATGGATGACTGAACACTGTATATCCATCCTTAGTATCTATCTGATCATGGTCACAGTGGTTTAAATTAGGCTAGTTTGTATTTTGGGAGTCTAGAGTCTACAGCTCTCTAGTTGAGAAAAAGTGGGGTTGAAAAAGTAATAGACAAATTCTTATTCATTTGATATCAAAATATCTGGTGAGAGGAAAAAAGTCGTCCTCCAGCATGCTCAGCATTGAGTCCACATTGCGATCTGGCATATGGGCTCACACGATAAATTTATGTCCACATCCTATAACGCATTGGGGGCTTGATTGCTCTGCTGAATGCGCTGGACTTGTATCTGTTACGCTGCAGATGTAACCATCGATAGCTTTCAAGACAACCGCTGCCTGCAATTTCTCCTTCAACAAACAGTCTCCTCGTGTCGTGTGGTTCTTTCTAAATAAACGCAATTTCTTGCACAGTAATTTCAAAGTTCTGATCCCAATAATAATCCACTGATGTGCCAGAAGATTGTGTATTTATTTGTAAAACCAATACTAAAGTACAACTTCACCAAATCCTAATCGTCCTTTGTTTTAACACAACGTTGCTCTGATGTGTACCATTTTGTCATAGTATTATGACTTTACTTTCAAAATATTGACACTTATCTCGAAATAATACAACTTTTATTCAAAATATTGCAACTTTTTTCCCCTCAAAGTTTCATAAGTTTTCTGGAAATATGACTTGAAAACCAAATAAGATTGAGAATAAACAGTGGTCCTAAAATGCTGCCGTAGTATTGAACATCACTGATTGGTCCAGCATAAGCTTCACCACAGCTACAGTCTAGGTGAAGTCTACAGAAGCTGCATCAGCTTTAATCACATCCATTCCTCAGGTATGGCGCAAACGCCAAGGTGGTGCACTTCCTTGGAAAGACAAAGCCGTGGAGCTACACCTACGACCCTAATCAGAGGAGAGTGCAGGGGAACCTGCAGGAGGCTTCATCGCACCCCGGCTATCTCCTGGAGTGGTGGAGTCTTTACAGCAGCTGTGTGCTTCCCCTGAAGAAACAGGAACATGAAGACCAGCCTTTTGATATCAGCATTCAGGTGAGCTTTAAACACCAGCAATCACTAGCTGGACGACATCACTGAACCACTGGGGCTCGAAAAAAAAAAAATTTGATTTGCTTTGTTTTGTTCTGTCTTGAGCAGCTCAATTCTCACGCACTTGTAAAAACAATCGTTTGTGGCTTTCGGGTTATGAATCCAGTTTGTGTGGGTTTTCGCTGTGTAAAGAGCATCTGCTAAATGACTAATGTAAATGTCAATACAGTTTTATGTAAAACTCCATAAGTTATACAAAACGTTGCTTTCACAATAACAAGTCTGCAGTTTTTCCACTATTGATAGCGTTCTATTAAAACTGCTTTATCCACAGTGACTTGCATGTGAGCCGTACACTCCTATGGAGGAAATAATTGAAATCCTGAACTCTGAAGGGTTCTTTGGCTTGTCTGTCTGAGGAAACCATACTACAACTGTTCCACGTGTAACCCTACAACAGTGGGTCAAACACCTTCGAGTAAACCTTCTTTCTAAGAGTGGCCCAAATGTACACAATTCCAGACCAACAGCATATGATCAAAATTTGATTACTTCATATTTGAAGTTTGCTTTTCAGAGAACGCTTGTAGCTAGCATTTTAGCATGTCTGAATTATGCTTGCCTCAAAAGGCATTGTATGAAATGCTGTTATAGCACAGTGTAGTTGATTCGTTTTCTCTGACAGTGGTGTAGCTGCAAGTTACAGGTTTACTGTACTTTAATGTGCTCATTCTAATACATATTTCTATGGTATTCTATCATTTCTATGGTAACACTTCACACATCAACTTGTATGGCAGAACTAACAATGGATTAAAAATGCGTTATTTAGCAAAACCAAACGTATAAATGTTGATATGGTGTTTTTTTGCATTTATAGAAGGACTCTCCAGTGTCAATGCTTTGTAACAGTGAAAGGTAAAATGGTAACTTTAAGCTTTCTGCCACAGGACAGACAATGAAGATGTAGTTTCTTGGTAACATGACATTCTGCATATATATATATATATATATATATATATATATTTATTTATTTTCTCTCTTAAATCCAAGAGAAAGTGAAGGAAAGACTGTTTATAGCTGCTGTAACATTAGGGATAACAGGGATTTTTTTTTTTTTTGGGGGGGGGGGGGGGTAGGCATTCTATAAAAATTAAATGCAAATATTAACGGAGTAAAAAAAAAAAGTATGGTGCGTCTTTTATAAATAACACGTTATTGGAAAAACTTCTGGGTGGTAACAGTAACTTTGCTTTTCATCAGGCTGCTTCACACCACTCCGTTGTTGATTTTCTCACAGCATACCCCAAAGTGCTCTGTTTTGTTTTTTTTTTCTTTTACTTATTAAGGCAGTTTTATAAAGTAGCAGAATAAATGAATGTTAGTCATGATAATAGTGATTCATAACTTTGTGCTGAGGAAGAATTGGTCTTTCTGGGATCACCTTAAGATTACGACAGATTACGCTCATCTCTCCATCAGTAAATTTGGGATGTCGAATTGAAATGGATGCAATGTGTTGTGTAAATTTGTGTGCGTGTGTAAGCATGTTTTCACGTTGTTTGCTCGTTCTGTCGCAACAGGAGGAGTTGCAGCCTCAGGCCCTGCCCGGCCCGCCTCCTCTCTCCTCAGCTGAGCGGAAACAGCGCTGGGAACAGGGCCAAGCTGACTACATGGGAATGGACTCTTTTGACAACATCGAGAAGAAGCTTGCTGCTTTCCTGAAATAAGGAATGGGGGGTGAAGGGAGCAACGTTGTAAAAAGGGCTCCTTTACAGTTTTAGAGTGATGGTTTCGAAACATGAGTGTAGATCCCATGGCTACAGTGCCATCCTGACTGGTTTTCCTTCAGCTATGCAGAACTGTCACTGCAGCGTGCCAACCTCGTCACCAATTTTCTTTCTTAAAACTTTTGTACACTGTGAAACTGGTATTCATTTTGACTCCGTGCTCTTCACCAAAAAAAAAAAAACGGATAAACTTTTCTTTATATTCCAGATAGTCATGTTTTATAAATCGAGCTGAATTCCGCTGTTTACACAGAGGAGGTGACTCTTTAATAGCACAGGTTTGAGACAGCGTTGTTCGTGTTCTCATGCACCAGTCTGCTGACGCCGATCACATGACTCGCTCTCGTCATCGCTCAGTAGTGACATCTTGTTCCAGCACTTTTTATTTAAAGCACTTAGACTTGAACGTAAGCGTTTTTTTTTTTTTTTTTTTTTTTTTTGCTTGGTCACAAACTGTTGCCTTGGTTTTGCCCAGAGTTTACAGTTGAGTTTAAATCTGAGTTTTCATGCACTTAAGTCTACAGTTCTGCGCATTGCGAATGTCTGCATTAGTCCATGTTCACATAATGTGAGGTGAATGCTCTTCAACTCATCTGATGCTGCTGCCTTCTCTCTCATTGCAAGTGTCTTACATTTTCATCTGCACAATAAACATTGAGATCGTTAAGTGTTGTGTCTTGACTCTTCATAATTCCTCTGTTACATTGTGGTGCTGTATTGTTTCTTTAGGGTTGTAGCTATCCTAATTCCAGTAAGTAAAAGCGCCATTACAAAATGCTGACAATGCTGTATTTTATAAGCATATAACCATTCCTGCTGTCCATTGATCAGAGGTCATCAACTGGCAGACCCTGGTCCCAATGTGGACCCAGCAAAGTAAGTTAGTTGCTTTCATAAGCAAAAATAATAGTTGTACCACAATTTTTAGCAATTCTAGATAATGACATACAGATGTATTTGTGCAAATGTGCATCTGGACATGCATATAAAAAAGTTCCCACACACAATGCATTCAAGTGTCCCAGAAATATGGTCTTGGGGGGGAAAAAAGAATGCACACCTTCCTTCATTTGTTTTTATGTCAGGGACTAAATTGTGTGGACTTCACCAACTTCTATAAACAACCAAACTCAGGAGGTGACCAAACCTATTTCTTCTCCCCCCCCCCCAAAAAAAAGAAACCACCATTCAGAAACCAAATGGGGGGAAAATAAGTATACCCTCTAATTCAGTAACATGTAGAACCATATTTAGCAATAATAACTTGAAGTAAACATTTTCTATTGGAGTTTATCAGTCTCTCATTGTTTTGGAGATTTTTTTTTTGGATACCCACTCCAGGGAAGATTGGCAACTGTCTTGAAGACTCTACATTTGTAAACAATCCTTCTTACTGTAGAATGGTAAATTTCAAATTGTTTGGAGATGGCCTTATAACCCTTCCCAGATTGATGAGCAGCAACAGTTGCTTCTCTGAGGTCATGGCTGATGTCCTTTCTTCTTGGCATGATGTGGACACACACCTGAGTGCTTAACAATACCAAACTACCAAAAGTTCTGCTTTTCTAGAAGTAGTCACACCTCTTGATTGATTAATCTTGAGCATTTCATTAGGAACACCTTATTTTTTCCCCACCTGGTTTCTGATTTTTTATTTTTTATTTATTTTTTTTGGGGGGGGGGAACTTACTACATGTTGAAATCTTTATTTTATTTTATTTATTTATTTACTTTGGTCACCTGAGGTTATTTGTTTTTAGAAGTTGGTGAGGACCACACAATCATCATTTAGGCCCTGATAAATAAAAACATAGAATCAAAGGAGGGTATACTTTCTTTTTCCCATGACTGTATAGTAAATAAAAATTGTATTTAAATCCAAGCTTTAAAAAGACAAAACGTATCTGAATTGCTCTGTATTTACCACAATATAAGTGCAAAAGTGTGTTTATTTTCTTTTTGTTTCTTGTGAGCAGTGGAATCAATCAGCACTCCCACACATCTTAAGCAACTCCCGTAGTTCTACATTCCCGCTAAAACTCCTACTGCATTTTAAAATATAAACTCCTGGCAGCAGTCTCTACTTGTGCTTTCAATCTTGATTTCTGAAAATGCATTTGGGTTATAGAAAGACAAAAATACCAAACATTGTACCCCTTCAGTTCGTGTTTAGGTCATCTACATTTAGTTTCTCGTCTAAACTTCTAAACTCTCCTTTTTTTCTTTGTTATAAGTTTTTATGAGCGCTAAGCTGCAACAGAAGCATGTTAGCAGGCTGTGGCGTGAAGGAATATGAGGGAGTGTCTATAAAATGACAGACAGGTTAGTCACACACATGCATTCCTGACCTTAAGGCAGTTTTCCGAAGGGGTTTTCTCAGCCATGTAATACAATTTTCCTGAGGTCACAGCTTAAAGCAATGTTTTGTTTTGTTTTTTTTTAAATCACCTTCTATATATTTTCCGGCTTATACATATTATTAGTAAGAAAAAATGGACTATTGCACCTTTAAAGAGTATACACGTAGATCCTGATCTAGTCTCTACAATAGATTCTGTACAAATGTGCACTATTTAGGCAACTCTCTGGCTTTGGGTTCACTCAGATCCAGGGTCGTGCATTGAGCTCTTAACAGCCAGTCCGTAGATTAATTCTACATTTTCACTATAATGAATCATGCTTTATTGGCCAAGAACACTAGAACAGGGGTTCTCAATTGCTTATGCAGGCAGAGACTTCTTTTAACTGTAAAATAAAACCTAAGGACCTTCTCAAAACTGATTTGTTTTACCCAACACATTCCAACTATGAATATTAGTCTTGTTATTTAAAGAGGTACAATAATATTCTACCTATTAAGTGGAGATTTTTATTCCAGAATTTTCCATGGACAAACACATTAGGTCCACAATGATATTATTTGTAGGCCTACTTGTTAATGAGGTTTGATATGAATTCATTCAGTTCAAGTGACCAGTCTAATGAGTTAAAACTGTATAGTACTAACTATACTATAATATTATATTATAGTTACATATTATTATACTATTATATGAATATTAAAGATATCTTTGATAATATTGGGTTGTAATTTCCACCACTGTGGTGGTGATGATAATAATAATAATAATAATAATAATATGGACCCAATGAACCACTGCACTAGAGTATATAAGTAATTTGACCTTTTTTTTTAAATAGACATTACACATTACAATAAAAATATCAAATATTATACCAGTAAGATAAAAGACATGAGCATTTTTGTATCGGTTGTCCTCTCAGGTAGCAGAGCAGTTTGCTGTATGAGAGGAAGTCAGAGAAGAAAGATTTCATGATAAATATGTGAGTGAAACATACAAAGAGGTGGGAGGGTACAGCCGATTGTCTTGGCTGAAGTGTGTGCCTCCATTTCCCTGTTTCCTGTCCTGAGCTGTTGTACTCCAATGCCAGTCTAAAAATACCAAAATGGCTGCTCCCCCCCCCCCCCCCCAAAAAAAAAAGAAACCCATGTCCTCATTAGAAACCATGCATGACCTCCTTCAAACATTTAAGTGTCTAGTGACATTTGATCGTTACACCTTCCCAAAGGAGATAATATAAAATGATGGTACTTATGGGTTTTAAACTCAGAGCTGTTCTAATTCATTGGCAGGTGTCCATCCTGAAGATGCACATTTGACTGAAGGACCATTCAGTTGTGCTGTAATTTAAGTAGTCTGGTCTGGTATCCTAGTCCTCTTCAAGTTTAACAAATATCAGCCATGAAACTCAGAGGGGTCAGTAGATCAGCCTGCATGCTCTGGTTTAACAGTGCCTCTCAGTGGATATGACCAGGGCTGCAGGTTCAACTAAATCTACAATGTGTTATGTTTTATTTCAGTTTGTAGATTATAATAATAATAATAGCAAGATCGTAGATTATTATTAATAGTAATAGTACCTTAGAGATCTTTCAGTTATTATTATTATTATTATTATTATTATTATTATTATTATTATCAGTAGTAGTAGTAGTAGAAGCAGCAGCATTAATTGTATTATTATTATTATTATTATTATTATTATTATTATTATTATTAGTATTATCAGTAGTAGTAGTAGTAGAAGCAGCAGCATTAATTGTATTATTATTATTATTATTATTATTATTATTATTATTATTATTAAATTCCTTTCCCCATATTTCCCTTTTAAACACATTGCCATCACTTGTTGGTCTGCATGACATTTAAATCACAGTTACAGGGCCTCATCCCGCTCCACTCCATCCTCCCTATCTAGGCGGCCTACAGCAGACACACATTGCTCGCTGCAGTGCACTACGTGGTTAATAAGCGGCGGTGTGTTTGGGACGCGACCCAAGTCCAGCCCTCCCTCCTCCTCCTCCTCCTCCTCCTCCTTCTCAGTCAAATCGCAAGATGGCTTCACAGCCGCTGGTTCGCGCCGCGCTGCTCGTCGCCTTCTCCGTCCTCTTCACGCTCCTGCTGGCCTTCGGGCTGCCCGCAGCTCTCACCTGGCTCGCGCACTGTGCGGGGTTCGCGGAGGAGGCCGGGGCCACGCACTGTCTCGCGCTGCTCTACGCGCTGTTTGTGCTGTGCGTGGCCATGCCCAGGATCCCGCGCGGATCTGTCTCGGTGAGCGCCTCTTATTTACAGTAATAATGAGTTTCGTCTCATATTTCTATTCTAATGAGCCCTAAACATTCCTGCTGTCAGGACTGTGCTTTTATTTTGAATGCAGCTTCTGTTCTTATTTAGTTAGCACATCCAAAACACATCTAAAATAACCCTTAAATCAAAATTGGTGTTTCTAAGCATCTCTTTTGTACTAATTTCATAGAGTTATGGATATTAATATGACACAGAAAATATGAAAAATATAGTTTTAAATAGTTTATAAATTAAATTTAATAAATAAATAGGTGCAGAGATCATCTCATTTTATTTTTTATAATTCATCACTTCTTTTAAAATGTTCTGATCTCATCCTGTACTATTCTTGTGTTCGTCCAGTCAGATGCTCTCTGTGCCCTGGGGGCGTGTCTTGTGCAACAGTTGTAGCTCATTCGCAGTAAACATGGTTCATCCATGTGCTTCTGGCTGTGTGTTTTCCCAAACACTATGCTTTTTTCAATCATGGCTTGGTTGAGAAGAAATGGTTGGAGGTTGTTATTATTTTTTGCAGAAAGTGGAATTTGTGCGAGTTACCTGAAGCACTTTGCTGCCTCACACTGATCGAGAGCATGATTCCGTCATTATGCTTCATCAGTATGAGTCAGTAATATCATTTATCAGTATTAACATCAGAGACGATTCTGCGGCTCTCCATCATAATTCCGAACACACACGACATTGTCGTGGTTAAAGTGAATGGAGACAAATCCACTACAGCTGAAAAAAGGCTCTCGTTAAACAAAACTCTTCACTGTTCTCCATATTTAGCGAGTTCACTAAGCTAATGTCAGGTTTGTTTAGGTTTGGATTAGAAGATTTGGGAGAAATCTCAGTGGCTTTGCCTGTCTTGTGACTGATTAGGGTTGTTCACTTACGTGCTTACTTACGTTCTTACTTACTTACTTATGTATTTACTTACTTACATACTTATTTTTACCTACCTACCTACTTACTTAAGTATGTACTTTCTTACCTACATATTTATTTATTTCTTACCTACCTACTTTCTTACTTACTTTCTTACCTACGTACTTACTTTCTTACCTACCTACTTTCTTACCTACCTACTTACTTACTTCCTTACTTTCTTACCTACCTACTTAATTTCTTACCTACCTGCTTTCTTACTTACCTACTTACTTACTTTCTTACCTACCTACTTTCTTACTTACTTACTTTCTTACTTACCTACTTACTTACTTCCTTATCTACCTACCTTCTTACTTACTTACTTTCTTACCTACCGACCTACTTACTTACTTACTTACTTACTTTCTTACCTACATACTTACTTACTTTCTTACCTACTTGCCTTCTCACTTACTTACTTTCTTACCTACCTACCTACTTACTTACTTTCTTACCTATCTACTTTCTTACCTACTTACTTACTTACTTACTTACTTACTTACTTCCTTACCTACCTACTTACTTACTTGCATACTTTCTTACCTACCTGCTTTCTTACTTACTTACCTACCTACTTACTGAAGTACATACTTTCTTACCTAGATACTTATTTATTTATTTCTTACCTACCTACTTACTTACTTTCTTACCTACCTGCTTTCTTACTTACTTACTTTCTTACCTACCTACTTACTTATTTTCTTACCTACTTTCTTACTTACTTACTTTCGTACCTACCTACTTACTTACTTACTTACTTTCTTGCCTACCTACTTACTTACTTACTTTCTTACCTGCCTACTTACTTACTTTCTTACTTACCTGCTTTCTTACTTACTTACTTTCTTACCTACTTACTTACCTACTTTCTTACTTGCTTACTTACTTACCTACCTGCTTACTTACTTTCTTACGTACCTACCTACTTACTTACTTACGTTCTTGCCTACCTACTTACTTACTTTCTTACTTTCTTACCTACCTGCTTACTTACTTTCTTACTTACCTGCTTTCTTACTTACTTACTTTCTTACTTACCTACTTACTTACTTACTTACTTACTTACCTACCTGCTTACATACTTTCTTACCTACCTACTTACTTACTTACTTACTTACTTTCTTACCTACCTGCTTACTTGTTTTCTTACCTACCTACTTACTTACTTTCTTGCCTACTTACTTACTTACTTTCTTACCTACCTGCTTACTTGCTTTCTTACCTACTTACTTACTTACTTGTTTGTTTGGTTGCCTGCGTTGCAGCCAGATCCTGCAGTTCCTAGAACTCTTTGGTCCATGTAGGCAAACATAACTGAGTAATAAATCACCCTCTGGTCTTGCAACACTGTTGGTCATCATTTGCCTCATTTCAGTCTGGCTTCTGTAAGCAACATGAAACTGAAAGTAATGTAGATGCATTGAAGAGTGGACAAGAAGCAACATTTTTCTGCAAAATTTCCAGCTGTATTAACTAAAATATCACTATCTAGCAAGTAAAACCACAGCTGGCTGCATATTTGACATTATTACTCTATACAGCTGAACATAGGGTTGTTACAATTTGTTCTGAAAGTCAGTGAGTTTTTTTTTTTTTTTTTTGTAAGATTGTTTCACGTTAAAAATGAAGCCCTTTCATAAGCAGCAAGCTCTGTCACGTCCCCATATCTCCTCAGACGAGCTAGCTAATATAAACAGAAAAATCAGATTTATGACACATTTTAATTCTGTTTAATACTAATGATCCAAGATGAGCCTGATGCTAGTGTTTTTCTTCTCAAGCCAGTATTTTTCCATGATGATAGTTGCAGACAGTGTGGTAAGAGAGCTGAGCTGAGCGTGTGTCAGGGTCAGAGTCCGTCACAGTTCAGTGGTTTTCCACTTTGGTAGGTTTAACAGTTTAACAGAGAGTTCCAGAGACACACGGATGATATCATTGACAAATGTTACAAAACAGGATTTGAAACTTCGTTATCTCTTATTTTGTCATCACTCATTTCTGAGTTGTAATGTTCCTTTATCAGTGTATCTCCTAAAAAAACGGAGAAACTCGAATGTGCACAACCAATCAGAGACGAGGAAAGCGTAGCTCTGGTAGCTGACAAGTAGTGTGCAAACTGGATGCACAAAAAACCTGCTGAAAATGCTTTTCATATTTAATTTTTTTCTGTTTTCAGTCATTTTTCATTTAAATGCCGGATTATGCATTAACACAACTGTGTTAATTTACAACACCCGGAACTGACATGTGAACTGACACTTGTTCCATAATATCTCATATATTTTTTTCACACTTGGTGCAATCTTTTTCATTTATTTTCACTTTTTTTCCATTTATTATCATGTTCATTTTTTCACATGTAGGGCATGAGTTTTTATTTTCACATGGGATTAATTTATTTTCACATTATTTGTTTTACATGTGGTTCATTTTCCAGATGTGATTTTCTCACATGAATCATTCTTTTTCACGTGTGATCTCATATTTTTCACATAAACACACACAGAAAAGTCACAAAAACTTCACATTTGAATAAACAGGAGTCATCATATTTTTTTCATTAAAAAAAAAAACAATACACGTGGTTTTTAGGGTAACGTGAAATGTAGTTAATATTTTTGGTTTCATTTTTTCCTGTTTCATTTATTTTCTAATTTTTTTTTTTTTTTTTACATCTAGTGCATTTCTTTTTGTTTAATTTTTTTTCCTGTTTTATTTATTTTCATGATTTTTTTTTTTTATCACAAACAGTGCATGTGATTTTATTTTCTGGATTTTTTTTAACTGCATTTTATTTTACTGCTTTAATGTCTATATTTTATTTTTATTTAATTTTTTGCTGATTATAGTTTTTTTTTATTATTATTTATATTCCTGTTTTTGTTTTTGTTTTGAATTTAATGAACTCTTCTCTGTCTATATTGTCTGTAACTCTGCACTTTGTAAGCTTTGTTTAAATGATCACATTTATAACAATTTATATTGTTCAACCTGAAGAGCATTCTTGAACTTTTTTGCCAGAGGATTAAATATTGGCACCCCTATACTGCTCCTGCACATGGTGTCCCCAGCACACCTGATTAAACACATCAGTTCAATAAAAAGTGCTTTGTGGTGTGAAACTATGTGTGTTAGAGAAGTAAAATACTAAAGTGTGCAGTTAAAGGGGTCTATATGAACCGAACAGGGAACTGCAAATCTAACCGGAAGGTAAGAACGATAATGGAAGTTTTCAGTGAGTGACGTTATTGCGTAATCTTCCCCGCAGGTTGAGGAGAAGGCGGTGTTCATTACTGGATGCGACAGCGGCTTCGGTCACGCTTTAGCCAAACACCTTCATAAACTGGGCTTCACCGTGTTTGCCGGATGCTTCTTGAAGGTAATGCGTTGCAGATGAAGACACCACAGAGCTGCACTCTCTGTTTGGGTGAATCATAATAAGAGGAAGCGCGGAGAAGGTGTGAGAATGATAACTGACACTTGCGCAATTCTTCTTGAGCATTAACAGCAAGTTAGCCCACTGTGATCACAGTGTGACTCAAACTTCACTGTGAATACATACTATAGATTATAATATAATAGGCAAAATGAACATATTTTTCAGATATTTAGATTATAATATAAAAGGCAAAACTATTATTCAAAAGGCTTTTTCTGAATAATATTCCCATACCACAAAAGTAAGATTTGAACTTTTTTTTTTTGCAAAAAGCTTCCAAATATAAAGTGCTAAAGAGTGCTGAAACGTTTTTTAATGAAATATGACTTAAACAGCTGCAAAAATAGTCTGTGCTAACATTTTTAATGTACTATGTATATATTTTTAATAAAACATTTGGCAAGCTGGTGTAAATACATCAAATATCGGCTGTTAAGCATTTAAACAACAAATCTAACACCGCATTAGAAAGCTAAGAACCTAATTATTGCTATTTTTTTTCTTTAGGCTTTTTGAATAAAGTCTTTAGATTGCACTTGTAGTTTAAAATGAACTCTGTGACTGTTTTTTTATTTCCTATTCACAACTCAAGAATAATGTACTACTCTGTTTTTAAAACCTTTTTGAACATTTGAATATATATATATATATATATATATATATATATATATATATATATATATATAATTTATACTGAAGTGGCCAGAATAAAATACAATGTATTCACTTTCACTGTTTATTCAGCTTATGAAGGACTCAGTAATTAATTGGATATGAGTGTAGAAAATTTCTTGTCAGGATGGAGGTGTGCAGCTTTAGTCTGAGAGACAAAAGAGAAGGTGATGGTGTTGAGAGTGAGAGGTGATGTTGACCCACAGGATCAGGCTGGCGAGGGGGCGGTGGAGCTGGAAAACATGCACTCTGACAGACTGAAGGTGGTGCAGCTGGATGTGTGCAGTGACGAGCAGGTCTCTAATGCTGTGGAGTTCATTAGGACCAACCTGGAAAACCCCGAGAAAGGTGGGAATGCATGCTGACTACCTGATGCTTCTTACTTTAGAGCTGGGTGATAAATATTTAAGTATGTATATATGTGTATATATATACAGTCAGGTCCATAAATATTGGGACATCGACACAATTCTAACATTTTTGGCTCTATACACCAC
>CM075003.1:27841756-27877615 GCA_037576675.1 Pangasius sanitwongsei | reverse complement strand
GTGGTGGTGTATAGAGCCAAAAATGTTAGAATTGTGTCGATGTCCCAATATTTATGGACCTGACTGTATATACCAATCAGCCATAACATTAAAACCACTGATGGGTCAAGTGAATAACATTGATTATCTCATTCCAATGGCATGTGTCAAGGGGTGGGATATATTAGGCAGCAAGTGAACAGTAAGTTCTCGAAGTTGATGTGTTGCAAGCAGGAAAAATGGGCAAGCGTAAGGAACTGAGCGACTTTTTACAAGGGCGAAATTGTGATGGCTAGATGACTGGATCAAAGCATCTCCAAAACGACAGGTCTTGTGGGGTGTTCCCGGTATGCAGTGGTTAGTGTTAGTACTTACCAAAAGAGGTCCAAGGAAGGACAACCGGCAACTGGGTCATGGGCGCCCAAGGGGAGCGAAGGCTAGCCCGTGTGGTCAGATCCCACAGAAGAGCTACTGAAGCACAAATTGCTGAAAAAGTTAAAGCTGGTTATGATAGAAATGTGTCAGAACACACAGTGCATCACAGCTTGCTGTGTATGGGGCTGTGTAGCTGCAGACTGGTCAGAGAGCCCATGCTGACCCCGTCCACCACCTAAAGCGCCTACAATGGGCACATGAGCATCGGAACTGGACCATGGAGCAGTGGAAGAAGGTGGCTTGGTCTGATGAATCATGTTTTCTTTTACATCATGTGGACACCCAGGTGAGTGTGCGTCGTTTACCTGGGGAAGAGATGGCACCAGGATGCACTAAGGGAAGAAGACAAGCCGGTGGAGGCAGTGTGATGCTCTGGGCAATGTTCTGCTGGGAAGCCTTGGGTCCTGGCATTCATGTGGATGTTACGTTGACACGTACCACCTACCTAAACATTGTTGCATACCAGGTACACCCCTTCAGTGGTATTCCCTAATGACCGTAGCCTCTTTAAGCAGGATAACATTCCCTGCCACACTGCAAAAATTGTTCAGGACGGTTGGAGAAATATGACAGAGTTCAAGGTGTTGACTTGGCCTTGAAATTGGCATCTGTGGGATGTGCTGGACAAACAAGTCCATAGAGGCCCCACCTCACAACTTACAGGACTTAAAGGATCTGCTGCTAACATCTTGGTGCCAGATACCACAGCGCACCTTCAGAGGTCTTGTGGAGTCCATGCCTCGTCGGGTCAGGCAGGTGGTTTTAATGTTATGGCTGATCGGTGCGTATATAGAATTTTTAGAAATATTGGGCCTTAATCATGGAGTAAAGTTAAAGTGTAAATGTTTTCATAGGACAAACCGAACTAAAACTTCTAGCTAGGTTTATCAAAAGAATTTCTGATTTCTTTCATACTCCTGTATATATGTTGATAAATGCCAGAGATAAGCATGTTCAAAACATTCGTGTCTGAACCTGTTATTTTGCTTGATTCAGCCCCTGTTCATTCCTTGTACATCTGCCCTCGGACAATCTCAAGGGTACTTTTAGCAGCAGCTCAGCTATCCTTTGGGAGTTTGGGTTAAAGAGCCTCATTAGGATTAAAATAAATAGAATTAAGGCTTGGGATCAAATCCGATTAAGTCTCAGACCTCACCCAGATGATTAGTGTAGTAAAAACACTGATATTTATTTAGGATGAACAGGCTTGGGAGCTACAGTAACACCACTGTTATTATCCTCCATCATGAAAGCGCATCTTATACTGTATTTGTATAAGATACTGTATTTGTACCACAACGCTGTTAAATTCTTGATTCTTATTGGTCAGAAGGTGTTGATTCATTTTCCATAACAGCAGCTCCGACGGCTATAATTCAAATCACAGGTTTAGATTAATGTGCTTGTTCTAATATTATTGTTCTTCGTATAATTTCGGCTGCTCCCGTTAGGGTTCGCCACAGTGGGTTATTGGTCCACATTTTTGATTTGGCCCAGTTTTTTACGCCGGATGCCCTTCCTGACGCAACGCTTCCCAGTTTTATCCGGGCTTGGGACCTGCACTGGAAGTGCACTGTCGTGTGCCACCCCAGTGGCTGGGGTTGATTCCTTCCTAACCACTCGTCCTCCAGAGACCCCAGTGCACTTGTTCTAATATGTTGTGTTTAGTAATGATTCAGCACAAAAATTTAGAATCACTGATGTGGTGAAGTTGTCTGTCAGGAGACAGTTATTTAACACTTTATGGAAGGAGTCTCTAGTGTCAGCATTTGGAAAAGTCAGTAGATTTTCCCCCACTGGAAAGAGGAGTTTACGCTTTGTGGTTTTTCAGTAACATGCCAAGCAAACTTATTAATGTCGAGAGAGCGCGCGCGCGAGAGAGAAAGGGAGTGGGACTTGTTTCATGAATGTTAAACAACATTTAACATAATAATAATAAATGTTTTTTTAATAAATTACAAACTGTAATTGTTGACAGATTTTTGTGGTATAAGAGGAATAAAACATTTCAAGATGTGCTGAATATAAATTAATCGACTTCAGGGTGGTAACAAATCTCTGCTTCATCCCACCACACCATCGTTGATTATTTTTCTATAACTGCAAGTGTTTTATTCTTTATGTATTTATTTCGCATGAGCAGGCTTGGGGACTTTCAAAATCCATTCAGGTACTGTACAAGACTGCACTCGTTTTATAACGAAGTGAGCTGAGGTCTGAGGTTTAGTCCTGTTGTGCTGTTCGGTGCCTCCTGCAGGTCTGTGGGCCGTAGTGAACAACGCCGGGGTCTCCATGTTTGGGGAGGTGGAATTCACCACCATGGACACGTACAAGCAAGTGTCAGAGGTCAACCTGTGGGGAACCATCCGAGTGACCAAAGCCGTTCTCCCTCTCATCCGCAGAGCGAAAGGTGCGAGGCATGCTCAGTAATACACTCTGTTACAGATAACGCACATTTATCCAAACCGAAGGCTTGTTAGCAGGAAATGTTCATTTCTACTCAGTGCATGGATGTAATCTGGTGACCAGTTCAGGGGAAACTCTGTAGTAGATTGTTTGGATAGGGCTTTCTGATTGACACATTTCATTTTGAGGTTTATTAGATTTCCATACTGAACTCCACCTGGTTTATTCTTTCTAAGATTTTGTTTCCAAGATGTCATTCTGAACGTCCAAAAATCCAGAGTCCAAGCACTGAGCTTAGCATGACCCTGACTTGTTATTTTTAACCTCTAAAACTAATCTATGTATACATTTATTTATTTTATACCACAGGACTGTTAAATTCTCAAATCTGATTGTCCTATCAATCAGCCAAGTGTTTCAAGTAGAACCCTTTCTTGGAAGATCCCTTGAAGAGGGTTCTTCAAGGGTTCTTAGTCTCCTAAAAAAGTTGGAAACCTTTCTGGGGAAAAACCAGAAACAACCAGAAAAATTTAAAAGTTCTATGTAGAACCCTACAATAAAGTGTTCTGTCACAAAGGGTTCCAAGAAGAACGCTTTCTTGGAAGCCAAGAACTCTTAATTATCCAATAAATCTTTTGAAGAACCCTTTTCTATGCACATATTCGTACACTCGTAGAAAAAAGGTGTTTGGGGGGTTCATTATATGTATGTGTGTGTATTAACTGGGTAAGTGTGTGGTACAAACTCCAAATTATTGGTCGTTATTTTCTTTTTAAATACCGAGAACCTGTCAGATGTTTAGCTCATTTAGAAAAACTGTCTTGGTACATGATACACTCTTATGTGTTCTTAAGGGTTAATAATTAAGGATTTGTAACCTTTAAAAAAGTGTTCCACTTAGAAACCGTTCTGAGAGGGTAACACTCTACATTAAATATTAAAGGGTTCCCCACATGGACAAACAAAGAACCCTTAACGGAATTTTTGTGAAATATGCGATGTTATGTATTTTAGACATTAATCTTGATTTTTTTTTAAATTATACAGGAAATGCCCTAGTATCTCATAAAATGCTAAAATGAATTCATAATGCACTTATTTTTGCTATTTTGAAAACACTTTTTTGTACCGACTGCATGTTACTACTCTGTTACAGGACGTGTGGTGAACATAGCCAGCATGTACGGCCGGATGGGAAACGCTCTGCGCTCTTCGTACTGCATCTCTAAATACGGCGTGGAGGCCTTCTCCGACTGCCTCAGGTACGAGATGAAGGCCTGGGGCGTAAAAGTGTCCGTTGTCGAGCCGGGGAACTTCATCGTAGCTACAGGGATCCTGACACGCGACATTGTGGCCTCCACGGCCGAGAAGCTATGGAAGGAGGCGCCCTCTGATGTGCAGGAGGAATACGGGAAGTCTCACTTCGAGCACCACATGGCCCTGATGCGCTCCTACTGCAACAGTGGCCAGCGCGACATCACGCCCGTTTTGGACGACATCACGGATGCCATCATGTCCAAACGGCCATACACACGCTACAACCCCATGGAGCCGTACTGGTGGATTCGCATGCAGGTCATGAGCCATCTCCCAGGAGCCATTTCAGACCGCCTGTATTTCTGAAGCGTTCCCATTTTTCTTTCTCTCTGCACTCACTGACTGAGGCTTGAACACTTAATTATCACATGATCATTATCACACTTTGCTTACAATTCATCTTTAATATGCCGCTGATTATCACGTTCCACATGGAAATCAAACGATTCATGATTGTGTAACAACCCAGTGATGTTTCTGAGGAGTTCTGTATGCAAGCTCAGACATTCCTGACATTCAAATGACATCTGATCAATCACTCCAGCGTCTTTTCACCCTGATCTCTAGCGTATGTGGGATTATCATGGACAAGAAACTTGACACATGGTCTCCTGAGTAGCACAAACAGAAAATCACTCAATGATCGCAAATTCAAATCCCTAGTCCAAGAAAGCAAATAGCGCTCTCCTCTGAGGGTGTTACACCACCCTGTGACGCAGCTTGAGCAGCAGTTAGAAAAGATGCAGTTGGCTGGCTTCACGTGTCTCAGAGGAAGCACGTGACAGCCTTCACACATTCCCGGCTGGTAGCTGTTGTGTGGTAGGGGAGAGAGAAGTGACTGGTGGACCCGAATTGGCCAAAAAAAAAAAAAAAAAAACAGTGATTTAAAAAAAAAATTCCATGAATGGATTGATGGACGGACTGATGGAAATCTTAGATAGCCAAAAATCAGGCTTAAAGATCAAAACACAAACAGGAAGGAAAGTATTGAAGAAAAATTATTTTAGACTTTTGACATTGCTGTGTCCTTGACCCTGTTTGAATCCATTCCAAACTCTAATCTGTTCATCTGCTGGTTATAATGATAATTCCATATATATCCTACAAACATTCAAGCACACGTTCTTGCGATATCACACTAACAAGAATCTCTAATGGAAGCATGGATGCCCTGAATACATTAAAAATATGTTTCCATGAACCATAACACAAAGAAATTTAAAAACTAAATCTTTTCAAATCAGCTTTCCAAATGAATGAATCTGAAAACACCATTTTTACGTTCCAAAAACGATCAGAATGGCAGACATGATGTAAAGGTCTGACATGACAGACATGACGTGAAACTTTTAGGAAACAGACTGAAAATGCAAGTGTGTCCATTACCTGTGTGTGTGTGTGTGTGTGTGTGTGTGTGTGTGTGTGTGTGTGTGTGTGTGTGTGTGAGAGAGAGAGAGAGAGAGAGAGAGAGAGAGAGAGAGAGAGAGAGAGAGAGAGAGAGAGAAAACTAGGCCCGAGTTTAACATCTGCCCCTAGACTTCCATTATAAGTGAGATTTAAGTAACTGGTGTTTCTGTTCTTATTTCAGTACAGGGAAACATTTAAAATGGTTGCCAGTGGTAATCGTATGGATGTGGTGGATTTTAGATCGAAAAATGCTGGAGTATTCCTTTAATGTCATCTAGAAAATGCAGTTTTTGATAACAGAGATTAATAATAACAGTTAAAGCACTCAGTTATCATATGTAGTTCTGATTGTACAGATCATTCTCTAATCACTGCAGCAATATCGGTCATTTCACGTACTTTAAAAGAGCAAATCAGATTTAGATGTAATTATCGAGATGATACGATCTGTATTCTCTCTCTTTCTATCTGTATATAAATATATATATATATATTTTCGTAAAACACTGAGCATATAAAGGGTTTAACCTTTGACGTTTGACTAGCGTGCTTGTACAGAGTTGTGTTTTGCAGTTGGGAAGGAAGCGTATCTGTATGTGTGTGAAGAGCCTGTGGTCAGAGAGCACATGCCTCAGTTTGGTCTGTTTTCAGCGAGACAGCAGACCACCACGGGATAAAAGAGGATGCCTGTGGTTGTGTCCAGACTTCGACTTAAAGATGTGTTCACTGGTCTGTATGGCTGTCTTCCGGGTGACATGAGTTTGTGTAGCGGGAGTGTATAATGAGATGGGCCTCACTGATCAATCTTTTAATAAAGTTATAAAGTGTGTAAATGTTTTCCGAACTAAAATGTCCCACCAGATTTATAAAAGTTGCAAGCCTGTTTGATTCATTTAGACACGCCCACAAAACTCCATAAAAGGTAAAGCGTACAGTGAGCTGAAAACGTCAGAACGGCGACTAAACAGTGAAAGAGTGCCTCCTATCTCCTAGATTTAGTGCTCTATATCTTCCAGTAATGCACGTCGGTTACCACAGACTCCTCCTGCTTGTACGGGGTGCCATTACTTTTGTCCTAATCGAATGGCAATAGATCTTATTTGTCTTTATGGACTTGTTTTGGATTGCTTTCTTTCAAGTCATTAATTTGAAATGACTGAGTGTCACATAATGTTTATTAATGTTGTGTGTGTTACTGTAATAAGTGATTTAAACTTGACAGCGTAATCCATATATACACTCACGGTGACTCATCAATTATACGATTTTAATCCGATCAATTTTTTAAAGATTTCTTGTGTTAATGCTCTTGCAGACATTTACGAATAAATCTGTTTGTATCCAGTTTGATAAATGAGGCTTGGTGGTGTTTTCTTCTGGAGGAAAAACGCTGCTACATTTATTATAACCCAGTTTTACGTGTTTCTGGCTTGGCCACTGGAGGGAGCAGCTGGACAACTCTCTGAGTCTTGTGTTTTGAAAAAATTGTTACAATTTTTGAAGATTTGAGCTTTGCTACAATAAAAGTGCTTTGAGTAAAACAGTCAACACACCATACACTTTTTTTTAACATCATGTGATCCCTACAGCTGCGGCTTTCACACTAGCTGTGTGTTTTTCCTCGGAAAAGCGCTGATGGACGTCAAATGGGGAGTGGCCACAAGCGAGAAAAAACTATTTGGAGCTCAGCGGTGGTAGAAAAAGTCTTGTTGAGCGAATATAAGAAGCTTAACAATATGTTCAGTATGAGATATTTTGGTGTTAATATTTTAACTCTACAATATAACTACAAGCAACAAATTTGTTAATTTCGATGTTTGTTGATATCCAATAACAGTCCGTTCCCACTTTAAAGGAGAAATGCACTCTGAATGACTTTAATCTTTATAATTAACATTAACATCTTATATCGGTGTCTAATATTTATTTCGTAATGTTTCTAAAATGTTTTTAATGTTTGTTTAAGCATATTTCAGTGCCTTGTTGGTCTGTTTTCATTGTGGTTAACAGTTTCCTACATTACCCACAATGCCATTTGAATACCTGCTGATAGTGGGTGGGATTTATCCCTTGCTTCATCTCGAGAACGATGCAGCGGCGCTTTAGTCCTTTAGTCTGTCCAACGTTTGCTGTCTCCACTACTCCTACACTGGATTTCTCATTAATATGATGATGAACATTGCTGAAAAACTGAGAGAGAAAAGAAGCTCTTTCGTTTTCAGGAGCTTACAGCAAAAACCTGGTCGTTGTAGGAGTGCTGACGTGACCTTTTAACAAAACATATTTAACAAAAAAAAAAATGAAATGTTGATATGGTGATGTTTTAAGTAAGGAGATATTTATTTAACATTTACGGAAGGAGTCTCCAGTGTCAGCACTTTGTAACAGTAAGCTTTCCATCACTGCAAAGTCTTCAGGGCAGAGGAGTTTGCGCTTCAGGGTTTCTCTGTAACATAAGCTGCGTATTTTGTCCTTATAAAAAGACAAAAAAAAAAAAGAGGGGAACCAAGAGGATGGTGAAAGAACGACTGTTTATATCAGTTATAATGGAAGTGATAACAGGAACTGACTTGTCTGGAGGACGTTCCACAACATTAAATGTAACTATGGATGGATAACAGTAACGCCACTTTGCATCACACCACGCTGTCGTTGATTATTTTCCTATATTTTCCTAGTGGTTAGCACTGGTTCCTCACACCTCTGGGCTTGGATGTTCGTGCCTCCACCCTGTGTGCACGGAGTTTGCATGTTCTCCCAGTGCCTCAGGGGTTTCCTCCCCCAATCCAAAGACATGCGCTGTAGGCTGATCGGCATTTCCTAATCGTCCGTAGTGTGTGAATGTGTGTGTGATTGTGCCCTGTGATGGGTTTCCCCTGCCTTGTGCCCTGACTGATAGGCTCCAGGCTCCCCTGCAGCCCTGTGTAGGATAAGCTGTACAGAGAATGGATGGATTGATATCCATCATAGGAGTCATGAAATGGTTCCACATGTCTGACATTTTCACTATCATTTTTTTTGGTCAAATTTTTCAGTGGACCGTACTGTGCTGTAATAATCTCACAAGACTGATGAAACTGCTGTGTGAAACTGGCTTAAAGCATCATGTCATCACTGCATCTTTAAAAGTCCCCTGTAGATGGCACACTTCTACTGTTCATACACAGCTCATGTTCAGGGCGACCATGTTCGATATCAGAAGGGAGGAAATGTCACCTTTAAACATTCGAAACATAGATCTGATCGAATTTTCCAGATAACAGAGATACTAGTTAGAATTTTACATTTTACCAATTCGGCCTTTGGTGAAAAACGAACAAAATGCAACAATGTTATTCATATCCAAACCGATAAATGAATCAGAATCCAAACCCCAGCATATAAATGAGCAGCTAAGGATTAGAAATCTTGTTCAAGTTTTAAACTTATAACCTGATCATTACTATGTGGTACATTTTAACTGAATAGGCACCTGGTTCTTTAAATACGGTTCATCTGACAGATAAGAGCGTTCAAAGTGATGGTAATGAATTCTGAATAAACATGACGTGGCTGTGGGCTGAAGATGAACCCTACCACTTTTAAATCATCCAGTTGTAATATTTACATTCCCTCATTAGGAGGAGGCTTTTCACTGAAATGCTGCAGAGACTGTGCTGCACTGTGCACTTGTCTTCTCTGATTATTGTTTAGTCGTTATGGATAGTCATGTGCATACAGGTCTGTGTTTGTTCGAGAACAGGTTTGGGCATCTTATTCAATTTCTAACATCAATACTGAATCATTAAGGTGATGCTAATGCTGAACCGATTCCTGAAGCTGAAGCTGAAGTTGAGCCTGATATCATGCAGTATAAAGACGAAGCGATGTCGAGACAGGTTAATTACTATATCATAATAAGTAAGGGAGAAAACACTAGGGAGAGTGCTGTTATAGGAAAATAATCAACAATGGGGTGGTGCAGTGTGGTCCAAAGCAAAGCAGAGTCAAAGTTACCACCAAGTAATACCGTTATTTTATTTCCCAATAAGAGCACAGTGTTTTATTCCTCTTATACCACAGCGATTTAGTAAGGATTACAAGTTTGAATTTATTAATGAACAGCACAACATATAGCTTACGTTTTATCCGTTTCTAGTTATGTGAGTAAAAAAAAACCCAAAAAAACAGCTTGTCCATGTCCTGAAGAACTTACTGTTACAATGCACTGACACTGGAGACTCCTTCCATAAATGTTAAACGTATGTCTGTGCAAAGAAAACTTCATCATATCAATGATTATAAATTTGTCAAATGATGTTTTATTAAATTTGTGTTAGGATGTAGAGTGTCCCTGAGTGACCTGTTACTACTGACGCCCTTTGACCAATCAGAATCGAGAATTCAGCACAACGATACACTTGTAGCTATATTCATTAGCTGTTTTGTCATGTGACCCAACCATATAGGTTGATTTATTTTTTATGAACATGATTACTGAGTGCAACCCATCTGTTGCTGTGTCTAATAAAACGTATACATGTAAAGATCTCAGCAACACTGCTGTATAACACACACACACACACACACCCACCCACCCATCTGTCACTTCTGCTACACAGAATGAAGCACCAGGTGAATAATATCCGCTCAGTGGTGGTCCAAGGGGGCTGACAAACTGCATAATATAATGAGTGTAAATGTCAAGCTACACCCTATCTATACAGTGGGTGGGGTTGATAAAGTGGGCCTGTATTACAAAAAAGTCCTAAGTCCTAAATTAAGATCTGATTTGGCATGAATTCAAACTACAGAAAGAAATGTGAGTTTAATTTAGCAATAACGTCTCATTTACTGCATTATCTCAAAGTTAAGAAATCCTAAACTAATAGATAATTGTCCTAACTGTTACCTAGCGACCGAATGCCAATACACAAATACATAATTATGTTACATAATAGTTATTCAAAATGTATTTTAATAAAAGGTGTAAAAGCCATTATTTCAAGCCACATACTGTATAGTGCACTACATAGTGAAGCCATTTTAGATTCGGTCGGAGTTACACAGCTTCTTTTGCTTAAACAGTAATCCGCGTCATTGCTCTCTCCACAGCTGGTTATGACAACTCGTTTTGTCATCACGTCAGCTTTCATAAACATTTCAGTCATTAGGTTTGTATGTGTATATCTAGCAGTATAAATAAACATGACACTATAATGATAGCTGATGCTAGTAAGCAAGCTAATGTTGGACTACAAGCAAAGAAAACATTCAGTCTTCTGCTAACTGAATAAACGAAAACTTAAAATAGAACATTAGGACACGTTTCAGAGGATTCTGATCTTAGGATGCTTAATTCTGATTGGTCAGAAGGTGTGTTTAATTTTCAATAACAGCAGCTCTGACAGTAGTTCAGACTCTGTTATCGTTTCTATAGCAACAACATAGACGGGGATTGGCGTAGTGGACGCGCCACATAAACAGATTAGAAACTAATCATTGATATGATGAAGTTTTCTGTAAGGAGATGGTAATCTAAGGTTTATGGAAGGAGTCTCCAGTGTGAGTGCTTTGTAACAGAGATAATGCAGAAACTGTTACACCTATTAGTCCGATTGCAGAGTCCGAATCAGAGCAAAACTGACATTATTGGTTAGTTTGCTATGGGTTTGGTTTTAGTTTCACACTGCACATAATTAAACACAGCAAAAACAAAGCTTGTAGGGCTGAAAATATATTCGTAAAACTCTTTAATTCATTGTTAAGAAATACAGTGATGGAAAATGCTTCACTTTCGTCCCCAAATCAAATCACTTTCTTACTGCAGTTGAACCACACTAGAGTTCCCTTAGAGGCGAACTGAGACCACCTCGCTCAGACGCTCTCATACAGGATGTTTTGCTCTGCACCCGAGTGCGATCGCTGTGTTCTCACCTGCCTAAAGCACCGCACTGAATGGGAGACCACACCAGGGTTCCAATAAACCAGACTAAACATTATGCATGTGAAATCACCCTACATTTCCGGACACAGGAAGGTCTTTGCGATTTCTCAGTAACATAACAAGCTGCATTTTTGGGCCTATTCAACTTCAAGAGAGGAAAAAATAATGACTATCATGGACATTACTATAATTACTACATAAATATAAGCAGATAAAATGTATGATGTGTTGTTCTTTCATTAATGAAAAATGTGACAAACTACTGTGTTATGCGAGGAATAGAGTGACATTAACTCCACTTCGTCACACCACCCTGTTGTTGATTATTTTCCTTTAACAGCAAGCCGTTTTATTTCTTACACAGAAAACCCCCACAAGGATTGTTATTCTGAGACCCTAACCGTAGTTGTCATGGTTACTAAACAGTGTTTCTGTAATACGCAAGTCCTATAAGTCCAGCACCATACACTTAACGTGTGTATGTACACACACACACACACACACACACACACACACAATATATATATATACACATATACACACACTCTCTCTCTATAAATATATATATCTATATATCTATATATCTCTATCTCTCTATCTATATATCTCTATCTATATATATCTCTATCTCTATATCTATCTATCTATCTATCTATCTATCTATATCTATCTCTATATCTATATATATCTCTATCTATCTCTATCTCTATCTCTATTTCTCTATCTATATCTATATATCTATATATATATTTTCCCCCATAATGACCATGATGAATCTGAGTGAGGAAGAGCGAATCTACTCACAGGAGATCAGAGTCAAAGAGAGCATACTGAGCAAGTTGTGTAAATAAAAGCGTTTGTTTTGCCATTATCATGTGATGCTGGACTTATTTCCACATACAGGGTGTACCGTATGATTTCTTCATTACAGAAGTGTGATCATGAGCAGGATTAAAAGCGTGCACTGATGGAACTGTAGTTAAAAGCACCTTAAATTTACCTGAACAAAAAATAAATAAAAATAAAATCTTCAGATCAGTTTGTTGCCCAGATTTGCGCTTCCTGTCCAAGGAGAACCCAGCAGCGACAGAGACAGAGATAGAGATAGAGACAGAGATAGAGACAGAGACCGCGACGCTCCGACGTTCCCGGATAATCGTATAGCTGTAGGGCTCTAGAGCTGAATCTGAAGATTACAAAAATCTTAAACAGCAGTCGAAAGGTCAATGGATGAAAAACATCCAGGTGGAACGATGGCACAGGGTTAGAGGTCATTGCAGGAAAGACGGCATACTGAGTTTCCCAGGCATCCCATAATGCCTCGGATGTCATGATACCATTCTCTGTGAAACAAGGCCGCTCTGAATTCTGGAGAGGTTTCTGCAGACACGCAGGACAGATGAACATCCGAGATCTGATCGGCCTCTCATGACCTTTGACCCCATGGAGCACCTGTAGGACACAATGTGGAGCCTTCTGCAGGAGAGTAACGGCACATTCAAAAGCGAATCAGCTCGTTGCATCCCAGCAGCGGAGACAGAAAAAAAGAAAAACGAATCACATGAGGACTGCAGGAGAAATGTTGACAGCTGGTTATGGTTTTCCTGTTGTTCCCACTGTTTATTTTGACTTCTTCAATGAAGACTGGAATTTCAGTTGAACAACCAAACGAGCATTTTGTTTATTTTATTTTTTTTTCCATCAGTGCATTTTCAGTCTGATTGTTCAGATCAGATGTGATTTTTTTCCTGCCTCAAAACCAGACATTAACAGCGACTCCAATAGCGCTCTGCATCTCTCTCTCTCTCTCTCTCTCTTTTTTTTTCCATACATGACGCAAAGAGAAATCATTTGGTTTATGTACTTTATTACTTCCTTTGCACAGCCTAATAAACTTCTATTAGATATGAAGACGAGTCCATGTTGATAGTGAGCATACAAGTACAATTATTTTTCACAGCATCGTCTCTCAATCGCCTCCTCGAACAGACTGGCTCTCAACGTGCATTCAGGGTCAGGAAGAATCAGTTTCTCTAAAAGCTACAGGTTAGAATTTACATCATGAAGCTTGACTTTTCATTTGAGTCTGTCCGGTCATCAGCGTTAAAATCCTTGAAGAGCACTGTTTGAGATCAGCAAGGCGAGGTTGGGAACCTGCGGTTTATCAGAATAATGTTAATATAGTAAAAAGATCACATTTTGCACTGTAAAGAAAGGATCTGTCCTAGTGCTGAGATTTTTATCTTCAATAATAAAAAAAAAACATCCTGTCCATGCAACTGTATGTGTATTTAGTATACAAGAGCCAAAATCTGATCCAGACCAGCACTGTGTCAAGCGTGACAAATGATCTGTAAGGAAGTAGATCTGGATCGACAGGCTTATCACAACTCTCACATTTCATTCGGTGTGTTGGAAGGCAAATCAAATTGAGCACAACTGAAATACATCACAAAACCGAGACATAAACGAAGACTTTTACCCTGCGAGGCTCTGGCTCTTGTACACGTGTCTCTTATTTCAGAGAGTTAACTTGCACGTTAGTAGATAAGACAGCATTAAAAAAAAAAAATAAAAAAATCTGGTCAACACTACAGCGTTAAATATCCTTTCAAAAAAAGATCAGACTGAAGCTTTTCATTAACGACTACAAAAAAAAAAAAAACATGAACGACAAACTAACACTTATAAATTAAACTGTACATCGACGCTGTCCTGAATACAAGCGCAGCCACTAAAGAAGAAGAGCTAACCATGGCGAGTGAGCGAGCTGTAAAATAAGGTCACTTCATACCATGCAAATGAGTGAACGAGCCAAATTTTCAGATACACATCGCAAAAACACTGCAGCGTACAACCGAACAACAGGGAAGTCGGATGCAGAAAATCACATCGGCGACAGATTACGCACATGCAAAGCAATACTCAAATAACAGAAGGTGTGGTTAGCTGGGAGAAAGGGCAGACACTCAGAGGAACGCTAAGCCTTTTTGGTTAGGAGCAGCAATAATGAAGGCACTTTTTTTTTTTTCCTGTATTGATTTTTTTTTTAAAAATAACAAACTGACAGACAGAATAAAAACACGACCACTTGCACACCATCTGCTTCTTTCCCAACCTTTAGGCCCCGGGCCTTTTTTTTTTTTCCCCTTTTGGATAGATATTCCAGATCAAATTTCACTGTGAACCTCATGCTCACCCTTGACTCAGATCTCGGCTCGCCTATGTGAGCACTTTTTCCATTCGCTCCATGAAAAATCCCCCATTTCTCACTCCTTCCCTGATCCAACTCCCCACAGCTGGGGAAGTAATCAGCGAGTGCTGATGTTCCCCAGGAAGAAGGCCGTGGAGAGCTCCAACGCGATCGACCCCTGATCTCTTTAGAAAAAAAACATCCTCTAATTCACTGTGGTTTTAAATATCAATCCCCATAACAGCTTAACCATCCTCGAACAGTTTACCAAACCGCTAAAAACATAACAACAACAGGAACGAGACGCACCACCATTTATGGCCATATGCCAGTCCATGCTTCTGATACAACTCTCAACATCCGATTACGGTGTGCTGCTCGGCTTTTACATAACACCACTGGCGCCATCAAACCTGCCCCCTTTAACATGCAGCCTTGTGTAAACAACAGACGCGATGAACGTAATCCAGGGACTCGTGCACACACCTGGTGAAGCAATACCTAGAACAGTTACAGCACACGTAAAACACCTGGTTCGCCAAGTGTGAGAACGAAAGCAGCCTCATTTACATGACAACAAGATGAATCCTGAAACTCCCATGAGGCCCTTTAGGCCTGAGTGAAGATTTCCTGGCCCCGTCTAACACCTTGCGTTAACAATGCGATCATCATCGGATAGCGTTCGGAAAACACGGTGCTATCGGAATGTCATCAGATCCGCCGGAAAATCTCAGTAGGTCTGATCAGAGTTTCATTAGCACGAAGGAAGGCGCTCGGGATACGACGTCATCAAATTCTTCTATAAAAATGTAACAAAAGGGTGGCAACTGATGCGGCCGTTTCGGAAGTTATTTCGGAAAACCAAGTACAAACTGTACAATAGTATCTAGCAATCGGACGTTTCCATGTTGATAACCAGCAGATCAAACGCACTACCAAGCTAGACTGCTAATCTGCATATTGCTTTGGAGAAACGAGTTCAAGAAAATGCGAAGTACCAGGCGCAAACCCAAATGTGAGATCAGATCTTTTGTTATCCACATACAAGTTGCAGATTGGTGCAAGATGCGAATGTCTAGCTATCTAGCTTTGCAATGCTCGACAGAGTATGCACCAAGAGCTGAGACCAATGTGGTAGACACTTTGCGCCAAGACAGACATACTGTACATACTGTATACGTAAAGCCACAAAAAAAAAACAAAAAAAAACAAAAAAACAATGTTGCACCAAACATAAAAATGATTGCAGAAACCCAATCTGTGTAAGAAATCAAGGTCAGGAATCCATTTCAGGTCACCTGCATCCCAGCACACGATTCTTACTGCTCTAGCATGCTCAGGAAACATCAGTCACTCAAAAAGGGATTGACCTTTTAAATATAGAACAGCTTCCTGTCCCCTCTCTTTAGCCTGACATGATGTGAGGACAGGAAGAATGCAGCCGCTACATCCTGTTAAGCTGCAAGCGGCTGTTTCTTCTGATACTCTTTGTAAACATTGAGCTGGATTTTGAGAAAAACGTCGCTAAAACCTTGCTAGTTGATAGGCTTTGGTCACCCATTTTTATTCTGCAGAAATGGTGGATCCCTATAAATATAGCATGTTAAATCAGCTCACTATGTGGCATTATTCAAGCAATTTGAAAAGCAGGAAATGTGTAAAAACCATGGAAATGTGCACCGCAGTTCATCAGTTTTCTGAAATTCAACAAATGGATGATGAGTAGTAATCCAACGACACAATTACTGAAAGAAGCTGTCAAAAAAAGGATATATATTAAGAAGAGAAAACCTAAGTTGTAATTCTAATACATGTTAACAGCAAAAATACATCACCTAGGCCCTAAACATAATTGTATTTTGATACACATCCAACCATGAAGCTGTCTCTGAGCATGAACACGGGAGTCCAAAACCATCCGTCGCTCCCCCACCCCTTTTCCCTTCCTCTCCAGTGTTGGAATGCTCTACTTTCCAAGTCTTTCAGTCCTGCCACGTGGCTCTAGATTTCCAATGCGGGTCACGATCCGGATCAGGAGGCAGCCAGGGCCTTGACCAGGTACAGTTTGTCGCCCTGCTCACTGGTGAAGATCGGCGCCTTTTTGTAGTGTTCCACTAGCTCCTCCATGGAGCTGAACTTGCGTTGTCCGATGCAGTACAGGTTGTCCTTCAACTGCACTTTGAAATGCTTGTTTTTGGTCTGGGCCTTCAGTGATATGGAGAAATCGTTGGGCTACACAGGAACAGAAAGATATGATAGGTTTAGAGCTTAGAACAGGTTTTGGTACACATTAAAAAAGTTTACATAAATCAACCTAATAATAAACCAAATAATAATAGAGGGGTAGAGTATATAATAGAGTACCATAATGCCACTATCTGTATATGTATAGTGCGACAACATTAGTATCTATATCCAGATTTAAACCAGAAGTGGGTGTAGAACACTAACACTGGAGGAAAAAGAAAAAAACAAACAACCAACAAAACAAAAAAAAAAAAAAAAAACAGGGCAACTGAAAGAAAAGATATTTTAATTCACATAACAAATTTGCAGAACATGCTTTGAACTTCTGAACTTGTACACTTCCTCAAACTCAGCTACATCACTCAAGTTCACAATCGGTTTCAACCATACGCCCTGGAAAGCTTTCTACAGTATCTAATGTGACTAATGTGATTAAGCTAGGGAACTATCTTTCAAAACAATAATAGACAAAAATGGCCACCTAATAATAATTTAGCAGATTTACTTCAGGTTTTAGGTTTGTTATTTTCCAACAAGATAAGGAAAGTTCACCGGACACTCGAATCTGCTTGAACCAGAATACTACTGAATGATCATCTGAATGCTACTACAAAGCTTGGACCAAAAAACTGGGGTCCTTTAACCAGGTTTTCATGATAATGTTTGTATGATTTTCTGTGAAGATCATGTTGGACCTCTATGGACAATGGACCTCTATTCTCAACTCTGGCATGCTTTCATAAAAATAAATAAGTAAATGAATAAATACAACAAAGTATATATTTGTGTGTATACACACACACACACACACACACACACACACACACACAAACACATACAGTACATTCCCTACAGTAATACCAGTTAAACCCACTGACTTAACTTTTGTTAAACCGTTTCTTTCAACATTTCACAAGGATCTCACATGCAATCACTCACCGAGGACTCGCTGTCTCTGATGAGGAAGTCTCCCTCTGTGCCTCTCTGGTTGAGCGCCACCTCTGCCTGGTGCCGGGTCACTTTGCCGTAGTACCACTCCTTACCCGCGAAGCGCCCGCTTCCAGAAGGCTCGATGTAGTCAAAGTCGGGCGTAGGGGGTCCAGCCATGCTCCCAGAGTTCTGCGACTCGTGCAGTATGGTGACGTAGTTCTTGGGCACAAGACCGACCTGCCCATCAGCTTTGCGGCACTTCCACCACTCCGGGTCATTTTCCGGCTTCTCCAGGACGTCCATCACTTCCCCTTTCTCAAAGTTCAGCTCCTCGTCGTTACTTGAGCTGAATGGATACAGAGCCTGAACCGTATGGAGCACCCTATTACCATTTGCGCTGTGTACCACGGCGGCCAGCTTCTCCGACAAGCCCATCATGTCGTTGCTGGCCGAGCCATCCGCATCTTCCGTCACGTAGTTGGAGGGGAACCATCCAGAGCGCCCGTTGTAGCTGCCTCTCCACCAGCCATCACTGCACTTTTCCATGACGATGACCCTGGTGCCCTTCACCAGAGACAGCTCATCCTCCCGCTCGGCAGTGTAGTTAAACTTCACCAGCGCCGGCAGGTTCAGGTCGTACAACCGCTCACCGTTGTCCGGGTAAAAGTCCGCCTCCGCGTTTGATGCCGTATCCCTCATTCCTGTTTTCCGCTTCACCTTCCCGATCCCTGCAAATAGATAAACACACGGATCACTCGAAACCCAAAATTCAGATCTGATGACTGATAAAAAAATACTTAGGATCTTTACTGGTGTAATGCAAATAAAGCATAGCTTAAACAAATCCTGGGACTAAGCTCAATATATTAGCTCTTAAAGGCACTTTCTAATCGGTTCAACACGTACACTTTCCAGGACAACAAACAGAGCCAATTCTGGGGCAGCCATGAGAGTCTTCGAGTAAATCCTGATAGGGGCTTTTAGGTACGTAAAGTTTTGCCTGCACCTGCACACTGAGTCATTAGGAATCAAAACAGATTAATTTATGTACTAAGAAACATATACATGTTCAAAGAAACTGTACCCAAATTAAAGATACCTTCAGAAATTACAGCAATGTCTTATGCTTTAAAGTCAGGAACATCAAAAGTGTTCAATGGTGTGTGCTTATGCTAGTGTTTAGAGCAGAACTGCTTCATCTGCAAGTATCGTGTTTCAGAGTGCACAGTTTGAAGTGGGAGGGTGTAATTAGTGGCGGTGTCTTTGTATGAGCATGTCAGTGCACATTCCCATAAATACAAAGCACACGTAACATGTAGTCAAATACTTGTAGGGATAGTCCCCTCGAGTCACTTGAGACACAACCAAACAATAAATAACCACTGGCGAAGGCTACTGCAAGTCATAATGAAGTCGTTGCAGCTGGGATTAAATCCAGTCATATCTCGTGGACTACTTGGTTATCACATTAACTGAGCCTGCTCACTATTCCATGTTCACACAGCGCATACCGTGCGCCAGGAAGCAAAGGAAACAAATCAAATAGTCTACGATCAGCACATCTTCAATTCCAAAACATCCCCCAATGCTGAAAAATGCCTGCGTCTATCTACAGACAGACATTCGAGAAATGCCCATCCTCACACACACAAATCGTTATTTGCACTGGGTTTTGTTACAGGCTCTGGCAGGCAGAACGTGAGAGAAATGAGAACTTGTCCAAGCACATGTTTTGTGGCACTTAGGAGTGTTTTTTTCCATACTAGCTGCATACAGAAGCAAATTGCTTACGCTTGCTCCAGAACCGAACGTCTTCTCTATTCCGGGGATGAGTCAATATAGGAAAGATAACAGACATGTTTAAAATAAAACATCATTAACCTTATTTTAAAGGTTAGCTTCCCAGTCTCCTGTGACTTTTACATGCTTTGTGGTTCTCCGATATAGATCCAGCATAGAAGTGTGGTTGTTGTCCTGCATTATTTGATCTGACTAGCAAGCTAGAAAGCCAGTAATCCATAAAAGATGCCAGCAAAAATTCTGTTAATTGTTCCCCCAATCTGCTCCCAAGATCAGTGCCAACGGTGTGGTCTAATTATGGTTTTGCTGTGTTGCAAAATTTTCCTGGGAATCGATTCCTCACAAAGCATGTCACTGGAATGATCACCACACCCACTGTCATTCTTTTGTCTGGAGCGAGGGAAAGATTGAGGAGGAGATTTAGGGAGTGGTACAAGAACATAAGAAAGAGTGAATGGGTGGGTTCTTCGGCAATACCGAGGATTCTGACCTGTCACACCAAGTTAGGTCAGGCCAGATAGGCTGGGTTTGAGGATTACTGGGAAAAGAGCAGCGCTCTGGGCTTCCACAACTCACTGCTGGGATTGGCAAAAGTCTGCAAATGGTGTTACCATGAAGGAATGTCCACTTGGCAGAGAGATGCTCCCCAGCCCAAGTCAAGAACACAAGAACTGGGATAGAAATTAAACAAGTTCTCTTCTTTTTCTCTAGTGATAAGCAGGAAGAGCTACTTTTTGATAGTGCATATCAAGGGAGTTTTAACCAAAAGTGCCACACCAAGGAGCTATTTTAATGTAAACCATGGCAAATATCACCCTGAAATTCTCTATCCAGTGAAACAGGGTATAGCAACAGCAGTAGTAAACTTTGGTACTTGACTCATAGACCTTTTTTTCCCCCCACACTTCCATTTACGAACGCGGAAGTATAAGTAGTAACCTTTCAATACTTCCGATGAGAGTGAAAAATGGCAGATCAATCTTTGCAGCGTCCATAAATGCACAAATAATTCAAGCAAACATTCATACTTTCATTCTTTTCCCACTGATGTGCTTGTGAGAAAGAAATGGCTTTGCGCTAGGGGTGAAAGTGGGCATTTTAAGATTTTAAGAGGCAGCACATACAACTGTAGCCAGCATTACAAAGAATCCGACTACTCTAAAACCACTGGCCGCAAATGCCAAAGACATGGGGCTATAACCTCTCTGTCTGAATGAAAAGATTAAAGATCTGTTGTCTGAAATGCTTCTGATGAACTTAGGAAAGCCAGCAGTGTCCACGAATATGCACCTGTTCCAACTCCAGGTAAGTGAGCTAACTATAGATATATACACCCATATGTGTTTCTACCCCAAACTATTGCCACAAAGGTGGAAGCACACAATTGTACAGAATGTCTCTGTGTGCTGTAGCATTAAGATTTCTCTCCACTGGAACTAAAAGACCCAAACCTGTTCCAGTATGACGATGCCCCTGTGCACAAAGCGAGCTCCATGAAGACATGGTGTGTTAAGCTTGGAGTAGAAGAACCCGAGTGTCCTGCACAGAGCCCTGACCTCAACCCCACTGAACACCTTTGGGATGAACTGGAACACCGACTGCACCCCAGACCTGCTCACCAACACCAGCGCCTGACCTCACTAATGCTCTTGTAGCTGAATGAACACAAATCCCCACAGCCTCGCTCCAACATCTAGTGGAACGCCTTCACATTCGTCCCAAACACACTGCTGGTGTCTCTGAGTTTATCAATAAACATTTTGCCTGATAACAGATGAGTTTTCACTCATTTCCTACTGATGTCCCTGTTAAAAACAAGTACAGATGTTTCTTCGAATTACTTGTGCATTCAGAGATGCTGCAGTGATTGTGAGTTATACTTTCTGCCATTGCTCACTTTCACATTGCAAGGTTTGACTACTGTTACACTACTACTTGCGCTTCCTCAAAGTTCACCCGACCACGGTGACAGAGGTGTGATCTTGGCTAAAAAGAGGTCAAGGTTAATTCCAGAGGTTAAACATCAAGTGAACAAAAACAAAGCTTGAGCACTGGTCCTTCCTGCTCTGGTGCTTATCAGGCATTGCAATCAATAAAATCAATTCTTGGCTTCCTGACTGGATGTGACAAACTGCTTTGCATTACAAATCCACCTAAACCAGTGTATTTGCCTTGGAAATGGGGCTGTTGGAAATGAATATTACACATGAAGCAAGAAGACGTGCTCTATTGATTATGAAAATTCATAGATTGTTAACAGGTCATTTACTTAACCAACAACAAAAACCTGTTACAATGCAAAACAGCACAGGCCTCTAAGCTGAAAGAAAAAAAAAAAAAGCTTAACTGAGGTGAACGTTAATGAAAATGTGGAATGAAACAATGCTCAAGCAGCTCTCTCTTCTTTCTGGGGAAAAAAAAAAAAACAAAACTAAAATTTTATTAATAAATAGTGGTAACATCAGCTGTGTGCTCTTTCTCCTTGCTCTGCAATCTTTCTGCACATAACAGCAAAAACGCTCCGATGCCCACTCAATCATCACAGGTAAAATAATCACAATAATAATCACCTGTATTCAATTTCTGCTACTATAAATATTTATTGTATACTATATGCTAGTGCTAGTCAGCGCTGCACTGTAACTCACCGTGCCCACTGTCTTGTTTTGATAGTTTTTGTACTGTCTTGTGCCATCTGCACAAGTTTGCTCTGTGCACTTTATGTAAATATATGTAATGTCTACTGTAGTTCTGTGTTGTTTTATGTGGCACCTCGGTCCTGGAGGAACGTTGTTGCGTTTCACTGTGTATTAACTAGCTGTGTATGGTTGAAATGACAATAAAGCCACTTGACTTGACTTGACATACCACTCAGATGGAACTTCAGATAACGGCAGCAACAAAAGAGCAATCAGTTCGTGCAAGACCTAAAACACTAAAACTGTCAGAGTTTGCAGTGCTGTGGCATTTCATACAGCACATCGATGATGTACGAACATTTAAAACGAAAGGTTAGAGACACCAAAAACGATAAGCGTGATCCATTTGAATCTTAAAAGTGAAACGTTCTCATGCCATTATTCAGAACAACTTCCTGATTTGTAATTCAAATTGGTTATTGTTTACACGCTAACGAAATAATTGTTACATTAGTCGGATTATTTGATTTTTTTTAAACGATAATTGTTCCCTGCAGCCGTAGTCGACTCGGCGCATGTGATCTTTCTCATACCACAAAAAGAGGTTGAGCACAGAGCAACATGCAGCCTTTCAGTGTTCAGTCAGGTCTCAAAAGACCCCAATGCTCAAATCATCAGCCCTCTGTGGTAAGAAAGGACAAAGGTAGCGGTTTGGTTTCTCACATCAGTTATGACTATATACGAAGTTATCAACCCACACTGTTACTGTATGAGTAAACCTAACATGCTTCTATCATAAGCGAAAGTCATGATGGCTTCGCTTGTTCGCTAATCTTTTACAAATTGCCATCCCTGTGCACAGACGCAGGAAGACCATGACGGTAACTCCTGAGTGTAACGCTATCTGAAAACAAGATGCTAAATTGTGCTACTGCTCGTCACTGTGGCGGTTTAACTAGGTTGACATTTGCTTGTAGTTCGCTTCTTTACGGCGTGTAGCGACTGTTGCGGCCGTGCACGGTTCAGGGTTTATTTTGTTTAGCTCTGATGAGAAACAGTACCAATAAGTACGGTAGAACAGTAGAATAAGTACCAGCTGTGTATACTCAACGGACGCGTAATGAGCGTTTTCTTCCATTTTTGCATGTCGAACAGCAAACAGGAACTAATTGCAGTTGTGAGAGTTGTGAGAGGAGAACTGAAGAAACGTTCAGCCCGCGTTTGCGAAAGGAATGGTCCGAGGGATCGTCCGAGCCGATCGTCTGGATTTGTCATTTCACCAGGTCATACCTAATTTGCATATTTCAAACCTCGCTTGTTGTCCTGCTGCTTTGTCGCGTGCTAAAATCACGGCTCTGTGTCACACAGATATGTAGAAAATGAATGATCGCTTGGTCGCTTGCTGGTGTGAATTGAGGGAACTGAAAGTAGGGGATCATTAAAATTAATTTAAGGTTCTACAATTAATTTTAAAGGTATATTACATTAACTTTCACTACAACAGCAGTGATGGCGGGCCTGAGGCAAAACTCGGCACAGATCCAACTCATCACAATAATAATAAAAAAATTTTTAAAAAACACGAGGAAAATAAAGCCATTGTAGACGCTTTGGGCTACGTCAGCGGTTCTTTCCTTTGCATTTCCTGAGGCGAGGATGATCAGGAAGGAAGCCACGTTGCTTCACAAGGCTGTAAATCAGAAGTGTCCCCCATGTATGCTTATTTCTCTCTTCCCCTTCCCATTTGACTTCACTTTTCATTTTTAATCACTGTCTCGGCTTTAAAACCTGGCGCTGAGCGACCAGAGGTGCGCCGTGTAGATTTTGGCACTCTCTTGCCATTTCGAGGTTCTTTGTTCGTTCTCTCCAGCATTCTTGCAGTGTGGATTTCCCCTCCATTTCAGTCTTTCCTCCTAGCAAAGCAGCGCATGCTGCAGAGTAGCTCAGATTAGCCACTTCCTCTGGGCTGAACATCCTATTGTTCTCTGATATGACTCCGTAGTGTGCAGATCTGTACACACACACGCACGCACAAATAATCACACACACACACATACACAGGCATGATGTGCATTTTAGTAGTCGGGATCTCTGACTGAATGAAAAATACACAGCAAGACTAGTAAACGTGAAGAAAAAACAATGCTAACTGCAGGTGGACGGACACTGTCTAGTCCTCGCAGGTGGTGAGCCTTTGAAAAAGGTCAAAAACAACAACAGCAAGCAAAAAAAAAAAAAAAAAAAAAACATCTAAGGGAGTATGCACAGTTAGATTGATAGGCTTGTCTGAAGAGTGGCTCTTCAAAACCTTTTTACCCGAGAGCTGAATTTGAAGCGAGAGCACAAAGATAGAACTCTTTTTTGCTCTGTGCGGCTTGCTGATAGCAGCACACAAATTGCCTTTCAACTGCGGAGCTTCTGAGCAGCATCGTTTTCAAATCTGATAGTCCTGCGCTGAACGGGTTTTATTCGCTACAAGGGCTGACAAGGTCTTCTCTTTGTATTTCTCCCTAAACAAAGCGAAGACAATTCTTCAAACAGTGAATAAGTGAGTGGTTTATCTCTAGCGCATGTTTAACAGCTGCCTGCCGTGCACCCGGCTCCGGTTATCAAAGGTAGGAATGTGAGGAGCGAGGGTGCGAGATGAGGACTGTCATCACACCGCTCCATGGTCCAGGTACTCTGAAATATTTATCGTTATAAATAGCCACTGTGGAACATCTGTGCCATATTTTTATGGTACTGTAATAAGCGGAGAAGAGATGTCTCGTCTCAAACACGTCTTCACAATTACACAATAAGAGCTGCAAATAAAAGTATATTTATTTTAGTTATATTTATCATATTAAATAAATTTCGTTAACAGCACCAGCTCTGCGCCAATCAGTAAGCGTGTTTACATGCACACTAATAATCCGATCATTATCTGATTTTGGCAGCTATCAATTTACTCATGTGATCATGTGAATGTAAATGCTCATATACTATGTAAGGAATAGAACAAACCATGGTGTGCTGTGACAGGAAAATAAATTAACAACAGGATGGTGTGATGAAGAGGAATTACTCCCATCACCCCAAAGTTGATTACTTTAGTATAAAAAAAAAAAAAAAAAAAAAAAAAGTGTTTTATTCCTCAGATACCACAGCAAATGGGTAATTGGTTATTAATTGAAGTTTAGAGATACAGGTAACATTGTAGAACATGCAGGAAACAAGTAGGTTCCTGTTGTCACCGCTATAAACAGTTGTTTCCTCACCAGTCTCTCTTGTTGTCTAATGAGACCGAAGGGTGGGAGGAAGAAAAAAAAAAAAAAAAGAAAAGAAAGCAGTTTGTCATGACAGAGAAACACCGCAAAAGTGCCTCATCCTCCATTGTGCAGACTGTCTCATGTCAGAAATCTTAAAGTTACAGCTTTACCACTGCCTGTTACAAAATGCTGACACTGGAGACTCCTTCCATAAACCTCACCATACATCCACTATATTTGATGGAGTAAATCCCTAAGTGTAAGTGGTTACTGTATCAATGACAGCATATAGAATGAGTGCTTTAATGCATAACCCTGTGATTTGCTGGCAGCCGTGGCTTCTGTCAGAGCTGCCGTTATAGGAAATGAATCAACGCCTTCTGACCAATCAGAATTAAGAATTTAACAGTGAAATTCTAGTCTTGGCATATCCTCACGTTAGTTAGCTGGGGTCTAAGCGCAGGCATGGCACAGAAAGAGTTAAAGCACTTGCTTAAGGTGCCACTTGGGGGCTAACGAGATCTCAACTTACGACTTTCTGATCAGTAGCCCAGACCAGTAGCTTGAACCACCGAGCCAGCACTATTATCTAATATCTTAATCTAATTAATCTAATATCTAATATCGGGTATTAATCTAATATCTTCCATTTTTTCCTCTATGTCCACGTGTGCACAAACCGAACCAGAGAAATAAAGTGTTTCTCTTTAATTATACTTCCATCATTAGTCTCTCATTATTCTCACTTAGTCACTTAGAAAAACTTACCAGCTAGTTTCCCTATAAAACTGCACAAAGTGCACCTAAAATGACCGTCTAATCTACCGTCTAATCACTGATACCAAGTTTTCTGTAAGCTGTTTATTTAACAATTAAGGAAGGAGTCTCCAGTGCCGGCGCTTTGTAACAACAAAGTCTTTGGGCTCTTGGTAACAATGACTTCATATTAACTTCATATTAACTTCAAGAGAGAGAGGACAAAAGAGAAGCTGGTGAGAGAACGACTGAGATAACACGAACTAACTAGTTCCATCGACGTTCCACAACATTAAATGTAACTTTAAATGGCTAAAAGGTTGTGACAGGTTCTCCAAAATGCTGAGATTACAGAGGGGTTTTTTTTTTTTTTTAAAGCAAAGAATTGCATCACCAAATACTGATGTTCAGTGCTCTTTGTAGAAGTTATTTTATGTAGAAAATGTCTAATTTCATTATTTCTCAAGGCGTCTTTGCTTTTCAGCATTTCTTTACATATGCCCTTTGACCTTTGTACAGTATTGTATATGTACCTGATAGCTGAAAATGTAGTTAAACTAACAGCTTTGCTATATGAATCTGATTACTGACTCACTCCTATAGAACCAGGGTTTCCCCGTTATCATATTACTTAAGTGCGTGTAGGCGTATATCCGACTGCCAAAATCCGATTATGAATATCAGACAGTTTTCCACATGGAAGTTATTTCAGTGAGAGACTGGAGCAATGGACTCCTTTATTTAAATCCAAAGCAGTACCAACGTGTAGCTAAATGTGGACCATCTAATCACCGATATGAAAATGTTTTTAACGGGGCATTTATTTAAGATTTAAGGAAGGAGTCTCCAGTGTCAGCACGTTGTAAGTTTTCTGCCATGGGACAGTCTTCAGGACAGAGGACGTCTTACGCTTTCTGATTTCTTGGTAACATGACGAGCTTCTGTAACGCAACTGAGAACAGAAATGAACTTGTTTCGGGGATGTTCCGCAGCATTAAACGTAACTGTAAATGGATAAATAGTATGTCATACATTATAAATAAAAAAAGATGCAATCACTGGCAGGTTGCTGTGGTATTAAGAGGAGTAAAATGTTTCAGGATGGGAGGTTATAGGAAGTAAGTGGTAACAGTGACTCCACGTCATCACCCTTCCTTATCGTTGATTATTTTCCTACGACGGAACACCCCTGAGTGTTTTATTTCTTACTTACGTCCTGAGGAATCTGAGTACCTGCCACAACAACCAAAAAAGCAATTAAACATGGTGATGTGTCTTCCATGAACCTTCCACAACAGCGCTCAGGACTAGCCCTCCATGTCAACTACACTTTTACAGAAACTGAAGCGACTTCACACAGAATCTGCCAGATTTTCCTGTTGCTCAATAATTTCTCACAAAACCCTCAGCCGCACAGAACAACAGCGAGAGAGAGAGAGAGTCACAGGAAACTGTAAATGTAACGAGTGAATAGAGCTGAAAGAAAGTGTGTGTGTGTGTCTGGGGGAGGGCACCCTCAAGCTTGTGTGTGTTTGTGTCTTTGACATTCCTCTCACTAATCCTGCCAGATCTCATGGCGCCTTTCTGAGAGATAGAGTGTGAGTGTGAGAGTGTGCGAGAGAGAGAGAGAGAGAGAGAGAGAGAGAGGGTGGTAACACGGGAAGTGGAAAGAAACGGATGGACGCACAGACTGACTGACGCTCAGACGTTTGGGAATCAGTGGTCCCTGTTTCCTCATTTCCTTTTCTCGCTGGCTCAGAGGAACTACGAAGAAATCTGTCCTGAATTAGAAAAACTTCCTCCTGAAGCAGGGGCTGAACGACAGGAAGAGAGAGAGAGCGAGGGAGGGATGCCTTTAACGTGTCTTGTGAAGATCACACTGGTGTGTTGGGCTCAGTTCGCTCAGAAAGCAGACGACGGCAGTTTTTAATATAAACTGTAGTTCTAAACTGTCGTGAATTGACATTTATTTATTTTGAAGATGCTTTTATCTGAAACAAGGCCGTGGTAAAGCGCTAGGGTTGTAACACAATGAAGCTATCTGTATCTGTATTACTACTGTGCTTCAAGAAAACGCCCCTCAACTCCAAATTCCTACACGGAAAGTCCTCAACCCCCGAGTTCAGCAAGTAACATCAAATCAAAATGGCTGCTCACAGCATTACAGTAAACAGTAAACAAAATAGTACTTCTTTACATTTAAACACGTTACACTGTATAGCCTAGTATTTGCTGTTAGACATATTAGCTTGTAGGCTTGATATACAGTTCACTGTCTGAGGATATTGATATACATCACTCATCACTCCACTTTCTACTGGGTTACTTGCACTCGGGGCTGTCACTTATTTCCGTTTTGAAATAGCGCGAATTGCGCATCTCTTGTCGCACTGCATACATTTGGCAGTACAGAGAGACAGCAACAAATTTACAGCGTTGAGCTAATGTTAGCTTGGGTTTCCCTTAATATGTTTTTTTTTTTTTTTTTTTTAACCTTCATAGTTGTGTATGTATGACAAAGCACCCAGTCTGACGCCTTTCTCCAGCTTACTATAAAACGAGTTTTGCAAGTGTTCTAACACGGATATCATATATGTAAATGTTCATTTTCGGGAGCAAGTTTTTTATTTTACACCGAGTGCAAAATAGTGCCATTCCCACTGTACTGGATGTTTTGTTTATAATGCGGAAGTGTTTGTGCATGTAGCCCATTGGTCTTAGTTTTTTTTGTTCCCTGCTTGTGCAGTTATTTTTGTTTGTACCTACTGAATTTAGCTGGTTCTTTTTCACAAAATATAAACAAACTAGTAGTGCAATTTAAACCACCGCAACCCTGACCAGGCTGTTACTAAGGATGAATGAAGGAACAGTGGAGCCAAATGTTCATGGATGTTGACCTGCAAGCTTCATATCTGATCACTAAAATAAAAACCTCCTGCCTCGCAACCTTTTTGTTGTGTCTATGGGATCCCAGCCCTGATGCACACCTCTAGTCTCAGCTAGATTCCCTGTGAACTTATCTGACAAGTTTTTCTATTAAAAAAACAAAAAAACAAAACAACAACTGAATAGTGCAACCCCTATTCGTATCTGTATTTGTACACATTATCTGTTCATTCTAAATAACGTAGTCAGTTATATTCCTATTAAAAACCCAACCGAGGATCCAACCTGACATCCTTCTGATTAGTATCCTAGAGCCCTAACTGCCAAGCCACCACTTCACACTTTGTGAATTGTGTACAAGTAATGACATTCCTCCGAGATCTCCCCCCGCAGAGATACGCGCCGGGCCTCGTCAATCAGCCGCGACAGTAAGGATGACACAATGGCTGTAGTGTTCGTCTAGCTGCCATCGCACAACTGCACACCCACTTATGACAGGAAACCCCTCAGGAGAGGCAACGCGGCTCAAACATAAAGCCAGCATTCAGGATAAAAGTGCAGTATATTAAAAAGTATGGCAAAAAATATTATTACACCCCTTCAAATGAAACACTGTGCTGTTAGATATCTAGAATGAATGAACGCTCTGCTCAGACTGACAGGAAGTGTGGAGATTTCAGTAGGTGAGGAAGATGAAGGTTGGGAGTTCCTTCACATGCCACTGATTGCAGTGTGTGAGTGCGAGAGGCGCAATTACAGGCTTCCACGAGAGCTTTGCACGGCCCTACCCACCCAGTTTTAGCAGCCCTGCTAAAAGCCAGGGGGAGAGGAACCAAAAAAAAAAAAAAAAAAAAAAAAAAAAACCTGAAGACTTTTCACCCACATAGAAAACACATAGGTTCTGCTTTCTACCATAGCTGAATCCTTCTCAGACGACTTCTACTTCCACACACACACACGCAAACACAGACACACACACTGAGGGGAAAAAAAACTTCCTAACAAGTTCCCACCCAAGTGAGGAGAGAAGAAGGGGAAAAAGAAAAAAAAAAAAAAAAACACACTAATCCTTCAGCTAAGAACAACACAAAGTCTGTTTGTAATGAAATTCCTGACAAATCCGTGATTCCAGAGCCACGTGAAGACAAAAGGAAGAAAGGAGAAGAGGTGGAAAACTCACGGAAGAAGTGTTTAAAGAGGTTAGCCATATCCATATCGGGCTCTCCCGGCGACTCTTCCTTCTGCAGCTGTGCAGTTATTCCATGTGAAACGCCCACAGGAGGAACGGCTGCACAGCAAGCAGGAGCCCCGCCCATGTGACCGCTCTCAGCCAATCACATGAGGCCAAGGCTGTGCTCAGCTCATCCCACACACACACACACACACACACACACACACACACACACACACACAGAGCTCCTCAAGTAATGACCCTGGGAGTCTTGGAGCCAAATCAACAAACAATTCATCAGAATGACTCACTGAATCAAGCACTGTGATTCACCAAGTCACAAAGTAGCGAACCTACAACCCTTCACATCTCTACCTCACTTACACACACACACACACACACACACACACACACAGTTCCTCAAGTAATGACCCTGGGAGTCTTGGAGCCAGATCAACAACTGATTCATCTGAATGAATCACTGAATCAAGTCCTGTCTTTACTTTTATGACACACAAAAAACAAGTCACAAACTAGCAAACCCACAATCCCCCCACCACACAACACACACACACACACTCACACACACTCACACACACTCACACACACTCACACACACTTCTCCATTTATACAAGACAAACTTCATTTCCTTTTAGCTTTTCAGTATAGAACCCTGTTGCCAAGACTAGCTCAGCGCTGACGAATAATCTGACTGACTAATGATTATTTCACAACTGTTTCATCAACAAACTCAGAAAATAAGAAAATAATCAACTTAAAAATAATAATAATAATAATAAAAAAAATGGATGATTTTAAGTTAAAAATAAAAAATCCAAAAGCTTCATAATCACATTTTTATACTGCATGCTCACGCAAAAAAAAAAAAAAAAAAAAAAAATCCCCACTGGACTTTCACATTTTTGGACATTACTTTTGTTTTTCCCCCCCAAACCAACCATACTACTACTTTTCATCTGCATTGTACATTTATATCATTTCACTATGCTCATCATACTAACACACCATGCGACTGTCACATTATAATTATTTATATTCAATTCTTCCTTACTATTCTTACCATCACGCTGCTGTAACACTTTCATTTCCACACGAGGAAATAAATAAAGTTTATCTTATCTTAAATAATCTAAATGCAAAGAAACACTGAGTTAAGTAGCAAGTAGCTTTTTCTCATATAAATTCTCTTTTAAAAAAAAAAAAAAAAAGAAAAAGAAAAAAAACAAGCCTCCTGTTAATTGCTATTCGATTGTCTATATTGTGTTTTTTAACCTCTTACGGCTGTAACATAAACGATAGGTTTATCTATAAACCGCTAAAACGTGCGACATGTCGTTCATTAATACATTAAACAGTGTAACTGTTGGCAAACTGCTGTGGTATAAGTGGAATAACACACTCCAGACCCTGGTGTTATACAACAATAACACATTTCGGCTCACATTGGGCCGTATCGCATCACCCCGGTGTGTGTAATTTTTGCATAACAGCACGATTCATTGTGTGTTATTTCTTAATTATTTAATATTTAACAGATTGGCATTAGTTCCAAATCTAAAAAGAATAATACATATTGCTCAACATTGTACAAATATCTCGTATTTTGGCTGCAACCACTAATTCTGTCCTGTAGCGCGCACACACACACATACGTATGTGTGTGTGTGTTTTCGTTCCACACCTTCAGACCAACTCTGGAAGGACCTGTGTAATTTTTGGGTTTTTTTTTTTGTGGTTCAGCTAAAAGCAGAAACACAACAATTACTCAAAAGCAGAACAGTGAAGTGGTCTTCTCAGTTCTGTTGGAAACTTGGATATTTTGCAATACTCAGTTTTTAGCAATGCTGCATCAACAAAATTCATAAAGAACATAAAAAAAAACAAAAAAAACACACCATAAATATAGCTATATAATGAGAAATGTGTCAGTGTGGGCATTTCAGCCTGAACATCTAAATACACGCAGGTTTATTTGTGATGGTGGTGTTTTTAAAAGCGTAATAATGTGAATAGTTTTCTATCCAGCTCTTTAAAGCAAAGTCTGAAAATCTGCTTAAAAGTTTAGGCAGCATTGAGAAACTAATATAAAAATGTAATCATGAGAAATGATAAATTTCCTAAATTATTATTAATGTCCTAAATTAATTAATTAATTATCATAACATTACGTTTTCTAAAACTAACTTGGGTCAGTCCTCACAGTGAACATGCTGCCACTGCAAGCACCTTAATAAAGTTTTATTTATATATATATATATATATATATATATATATATATATATATATATATATGCGCACACACACACACACACACACACACACATACATATACAAGTTTTTTTTCGTCATTTTAATAGCACGTGTAGGTTCTAGGTTCATCTTATCATTTTATTCTATTCTATAAGTACAAGTAAACTTTACGGGAAAACTTACATCTTTAACATGTAATGTCGTAAATATAACCCCATGACAGGAGTGAGGAAACGGACTGAGCTGCAGGTATAAAACACGACTGAGGCCTGATGTTTATTTTATGGAGCCCACATGCATCACTCATGAATAATAGAGCAAACTGGACAAATCTGTCAAATTATATAATCTCTTTAGAAATCTCCTGCCTCCTACTCACACACAAAAGAACTTCATCAGAGATAAACGTTTAGTCAAAGCCCTAGTGGCCTGAGCTGCACTAGAGAAGCACCAGAATAAAACAAATTCTCTAAGATATGAAGCAAGTGACCGTCCAGGCTTCAGGAGAAGAAGAAAAAAAAAAAAAAAAAGACAAATACAAACAAAACAACACAAAACTTCAGGAGAAAATAAAAACAAAGAAAGAAACAAAAACAAACAAAAAGCTTCAGAAAGAAAGAAACAAAAACAAAAAAAAACTTCAGAAGAAAACAAAACAAATACAAACAAAACACTTGAAAAGGGAAAAAAACAAACTTCAGGAGAAAAACAAACAAAAAAGTAAACATCAGGAGAAAACAAAAACAAAGGAAACAAAATATAAGCAAACAAACGCAAATAAATGCAGAGAAATAAATAAATAAATAAATAAATAAAGCAACTGGGCATCCTTAATTAGGTCTGATGGTGTGATGGATATTAAAAAAACAAACAAAAATTTGAATACATGTATATTCTAAAATAACTTACGAGTGTTTAGCATTCTGTGAAAACATTGGACTCTCTTGTATTTAATTTATTAACCAAGTGAATACCAAAGATTTGCAAAAGAGAAAATAAACAAACAAATAAACAAGCATACTGCACGCCCTTAATTAGGTACGCTGGTCTGACGGGTAATAAAAAAATTGCATTATACTGTATATTGTAAAAGAATGGTCACTAATTGTTTATCTATGTCAACACTTTTCTCTCAGGCTTTAGAGAAGTTTAATTCCACCGAACAGCCCCTGTTTCTAATTAAGCGCTCGCTTTCAGCCACCAAATCCCTCAGAAGATGTTTATAGCCAAATAAAGTCATTATGCCCACCATATGTCACTAGTTTACTATATTTAAACCCAGCAGATGTGTTTCTTACCAGGATAATGAACACAAGGCTCCAGTTACACACGACTCTACACCTGCAGCTCTTCTACTCAGCTTTATCTTTAAGTAGAGCTAAAGTGTGACTTTTCTCTGCAGCTACATCAGAAGACCTCTTCCTGTGTGTGTGTGTGTGTGTGTGTGTGTTTTTTTTTTTTCCTTCTTCACCCAGTATGCATGTGGTCGCAAACAAATGCGCTTAAGTACTGCCTGGGGGGGGGGGAAGCTGACCTACATGCAAGAGCACAGAGCGTCGGAACAAGCCGAGTGAGCCGTTACTGAAACGTCATGTCCGGGCTTGTCGCTCGGCTGTGTGAACCGTCAGTGTGTCATGACAGAGCACGGCTTTACCTAGAGTGTCTTTGAGGTTCTTGACAATCGAGGCTTTCCTGGCGCTGTTTTTCCGCTCCACGTAGTTGGACGGGACAAAGCCGGTTTTGTTGGTGGCATTGCGGACGCGCCACCAGGACTTCGAGTCGTCCAGCAGCCAGAGCCGCTCGTTCTTCTTGATGTCCAGCTCCTGGTCCTGCTGGGCCATGTAATCGAACTTGGCAATAACGATCACCTCTTCCGTCATCTTGGACTGTCTTCAGCACTGAGAACGGAGAGGACACGAAAAGCAAACAGATCAGCAATCGGTCTCAAAACATTATACTTCTGTTATTGAACACTACATCAGGACACACAGAGACAGCAAACATGTCGAGCCTTGTTATTATCTGGGGCGAGGCTTCCCAGCACCACGAACATCATATGATTAAATAAAGTCTTGTGCTTTTATTCTTTTAAGTGTCCTTATTTCTTTTCATTTGTTTTATAGCTTGTCTTAAACATCCCCCTAAATACCCACAATTTTATTTCCTGTTTGTTATTTGTAAGAAAATAGTGAGACAATAGTCCAATGCGAGTGCTACTTCACTTAATAATTAGCAACTGCTCCACTGTTTTTACCAAACAAAGAAACCACACTCCCAAATGCTAGTTTGCGATTCAATTCACAAAATTCACAGGTCACTGTACCGCTAAACAGAATTGGTACAAAGTGAAAGTAAACCACCACCCGAAGCAGATGTCTTACACATCCCACACTGTTTCCCCTTCAGAGAATCGGCTTGAATTATTGCAAAAGACTAGAGAAAGGAAAACTGATTTGGCACAAAAACCGCCTGCAATATTCACCAGGAAGACCGCAGGCAGTACTGACTACAAGACTAGAAAAGTTTGCTTCTCCTTTCCAACCTACTGTCTTGGGGAAAAAAAGAATGTACACCTTCCTTCAATTCAATATTTTTATTTCTCAGGGCCTAAATAACAGTGTGGTCCTCACGATCTTCTATAAACAAACAAATAACGTCAGGTGACAACAAAACAAACACAACAGATTTCAATATGCAGTCTTGTTTTCCCCAAAAAAGCACCAATATTCAGGACCTAGGTTGGAAAAATAAATATACCCTTCCTATTTCCACATTCATTAAGAGAGGAATTAGCAGCCAGGTGTTACTAATGAAATGCACATGACTAGTTAATCATCAAGAAGTATGACTACCTCTACAAAAGTGTGGGACACTATACAGCAAGAAAACGGGGAATCATGCTTTAAGTGTCATACTTATGGGAAATACTTAAGGTGCTTTATGCAACTGGCCCCAGCAACTGGCCCCAACCTGGCAGGTTGGCGCTCTGTAGCACCCAAGCATGTGCCATCATGCCAAGAAGAAAGGACATCAGCCATGACCTCGGAGAAGCAAGAAGTTATAAGGCCATCTCCAAAGGGTTCACAGGCATAGAGTGTTGTAGTGAACTGGGATGTTTGGATGCTGTCGCCCCCCCCACTCTCACGCGTTCACTCAGGTTTGTCGAAGGTGGAGTGGCTGGCTGCCTTATGTCCCAGGGTGCCCTCATGTCTGTGTTAGCTTCTGGCTCTCCCTTTTAGTTATG